>LPNX010770837.1:417029-459133 GCA_001517045.1 Pseudotsuga menziesii
AAAAAATATTGTAATAGTAAACCAGTTTCAAATTTCAAACAAGTTTCGTATCTCTGTCGTTTTTTAAACTCCCTACACATTTAAATTTTAACTCCAAAAATCATAAAATGTTGAAAAATTATAAAGTGATCACTGATCCATTTCAAATTTCAATTCACTTGGTAAATGAGGTAATTGTACAGTGTAAAGTTTAACTTTCGTCTTTAAACAGTGTAAATCATAAATGAGGACCAAGGTAAAGTTTAAAGTTAAAATGTACAGTGTACACTATACACTGTGCAAATGGAATTATTATTTATTAATTAATAACAAGGAAAAAAAATGAACATACCTGTAGGTCATGTACGCTACGTAGGCTGTGAAGTTTTTGAACAATGAACTGGAACTTGGAAGAATTCTAAAGAGTGAACATTGAACAGTGAAGAACGGTGTACATAGGTATTGAACTCGAACTGGTCGACAGCGACAGCTTCTTCAAAGTTTAACAGTGATAGAAATGAAAATCTCACGGGTGGAATAGTGAACAATAGAGGTTGGAAATATAAACTTAAAATCGGATTTGTTTTAGGTATGTAGCGGGCCCACTAGGGTTTCTATTTTTAGAACAGATTCAATAAAAATACTAAACGAAGAAATTAAACTACAAAACGGAGGAATTAAACTGTGAAGTGTATCACAATTTGGGTTAATTACTGTGAAATGTATCCATTTCCGACCAATACCTATCCATTTCCAAACGCTCTGTATCTCATCCACGCTGATCTGTTTCGAAATTTATTGATTTGTTTCCAATTTCGGCGAATACGTATCCAGTCCATCTCATCCGTATCAACTTCATTTGAAACGTATCCATGTCGTTTCCAAGTCGTTTCGACTCTGTATCCGTTTCTGAAACTTGGAATGTCGTTTTAGGGGTGCCTCATAGACGTTTCCTGTAACTTAGCCTTTGAGGATGAAGGTTATGGGATGATAATGTTGAAATATTGTAACTTCAAAGGATATTCTAAATGTATTTTACTGATGTAAGCCTAGGGAGATGTTACTATTCCTCCAACGGGGTGTTACTATTGTATTTGGTCTTCATAGATTCATGAGGTAAAGCCTCTTCTTGTGTCGGGTCTTTAGTACCCCAATTAATAATATAATATATTGTTTTGAGTATTCCTAAGTAAATTCGGCCCAGAAAGTTTATTGGTGCCGACTTGTTTAGTGCAAAAAGTCAATTGACAATTAGTATAAATAGAGGAGCTATGGTTCTTATTTGAACACACAGACTCGCTCACTTGTGTAACGCATAGGAGAGAGAGACAGACTAAACAGAAGGAGAACAACCATTGTTTTCGGGGTTGTCTTTTATACATCTTATACAGAGGAAGTTTTTGTTGGGTTTTCTTCCCCTTGAGGGTTTCCCAGGATAAATGTTGTGTCCATCTTGTGATTGTGTTTCCATCAGTGATTCTTGATATGCTACTGTGATTTTGAATTGAATACTATTAAATCTAGTCTAGCATATGAAAAACTTAACATGGTATTAGAGCTAACCTGATTAGAGCAGCTTTCACAAGGTGAAATTCCCCCTCCTCTCTCTCCGGAAGAAATTAGGGTTTCTGCAAAAGTTGGAGGATTGAAGATCTGCTTGCATAGAAATTTGCGCCCTCCCAGAGCGCATCTATTGAGCCCTAGATCGAAGTTTTTGGGTGGCTAGATATCCGAGAAAGCCAAACCCTAGTTTGACAGTAAACCAGAAAAACTGCAGCGAAACAGAACCAGAGAAGCTGCAATGCTGCAACTTTGTAAGTAGGATTTGAGGACTGAAGATTAGGGATCTCCAGAAAACTGATGGACCAACCAACTCGCCTCTCCAAGCGCATCTACTAGTAAGGTCAAACTCCTATTTTGACAATTTTCATTTTTGAGTGACTTACTGGTCAAGATGGCCCCAAGCACTAAGCTTGAGGACAAATTGGAAGGCGTAGAAAACTTCCTGGCTTGGAAGTATAGGATTGGCCTCATTCTAAAAGAGAATGGTCTTGAGACGTACATCAAGAATGAGATTGCAGAACCTGAAGAAGTTGAAGTTAAGGAGGAGTATGAACAAGACCTAATCAAAGCAATGAGGATCATTGTTGATTCCATTAAGGATCACTTAATCCCTCAAGTGTCATCCAAGAAGACACCTAAGCAAATCTATGATGCACTTTCCAGAATGTATGAAGGAAAGAACATCAACAGAAAGATGAATCTAAGAACTCAATCGAAGGGCACCAAGATGAGCAAAGGAGAATATGTTCAAGATTACTTCACAAGGATCTCCCAGCTCAAAGAGAAGCTAAGTGCTATTGGAGATACTCTTGATGAGGATGAATTGGTTATGACTGCTCTCAATGGCCTCACTAGACCTTGGGACTCATTCATCCAAACTCTATGTGCCAGAAAGGAAAGTATGATTTGTTGACATAGTATGGGAAGATTGCATACAAGAAGAAGCTAGAGTAGCCAATAGAGAAGCTCTTCTCAGAGAAGATGATCAAGCTCTAGCTACCCATACTAAGGAAAGAAATCAATCAAACTTCAAGAAGAGTAATCATAACCCTTCAAAGAAGAAATTCCAGAGAAGAAAGAAGAAGAAGGATTACTCAAGTTTTCAATGCTACAACTGTCATAAGTTAGGACATATTGCTATAAAATGTCCATCACTAAAGAACAACAACAACAAAAGACATCATGCTCATCTAGCTGAAGATGAGAATGAAGAAAGACCTCGAAAGAGAACTAGAGGAGAAGATGTAGAGGAATATGTGTTATTCTCTGCGCTCTCTGGATCTATAACACCTGGAGAAGATACATGGCTTATTGATAGTGGTGCATCTAAGCACATGATAGGAAAGAAGACAACTCTGTCAAATATTGAAGAGAAGAACTTTTCCCAGAAAGTATCATTGGGAGATGACTATCAATATCTCATCAAAGGTATTGGTGAATTAAGCTACAAGCTTGACTCTAGGACCTCCATGAAGATGAAGGAAGTACTGTATGTACCAGGTTTGAAAAAGAACCTATTCTCCATCTCAGCTCTAGACAAGAAAGGATATAGAGTTGCTTTTATAGATGGACAAGTTCACATGTGGTCCAAGGGTAAGACACTTGAAGATGTTGTAGTCATTGGAGAAGAAGAAGGAGGATTGTACAAGCTCAAAGGACATCCAGAGACAGCCCATGTCCATGAGACCACCAGCTCAAGTGAATTGTGGCATAGGAGACTTGCTCACATCAACTACAAAGCATTGCCCTATGTAAGCAAGGTGGTAACAGGGTTACCAGATCTGAAGATCAAACATGAGGGAACCTGCAAGGGATGTGCACAGGGAAAGAACATCAAGAATCCCTTTCCGAAAAGTGACACAAAGACTAAAGGTACGTTGGAATTAATCCATTCTGATGTATGTGGTCCTATGCCCTCCATTTTCTAAAGTGGATATAAATAATATGTCACATTTATTGATGATTATTCAAGAAAGACTTGGATACATTTTTTGAAGAATAAAAGTGAAGTGTTCAGAAAATTCAAGGAATTCAAAGCCTTGATAGAGAATCAAGACACTGAGATAAGATAGTGGTGGAGAATACACTTCAAAGGAATTTGAAGCATTCTGTAAGGAGGCAGCAATCAGGAGGGAACTAACCACTCCCTATAATCCCCAACAAAATGGTGTTGCGGAAAGAAAGAATAGAACTATCATGGAAACAGTGAAGAGCATGATTCATGACGAAGACCTCCCTATGCACCTATGGTCTGAAGCTGCAAGAACTGTCGTATATGTGCAAAATAGATTATCTCACAGTGCTCTTGAATTCAAGACTCCTGAAGAAGTATATACCGGAAAGAAACCTGAAGTAAGCCATCTCAAGATATTTCGTTGTCCAGTATATGTACATATTCCGAAAGAGAAAAGAACCAAATTGGATCCTTCTGGTAAGAAGGAAATATTTGTAGGATACTGTGAAGTCTCCAAAGCCTTCAGGATATACATTTCAGGATTCCATCATATCGAGATTAGTAGGGATGTAACCTTTGATGAAGAGGTCGCTCTTAAGAAATCTAGAAGGTGTCAACTTGAAGAAATACATGAAGAAGATGTACCTCCCAAAAGGACAAAAGTTGAACCAACTCCTGAAATAGTAGCATCAGAAGACCATGACATGCTAGAGCCTCAGGAGCCCCCTACTATAGATATCTCTCGAAAGAGAAAACCTGCTTGGGTAAGAGAAATCATACAAGAAGCAGAAAGATATGGAGCACCAGAAGGTTCCACAAGAACCAGCAAGAGATCAAAGCCATATTCCAGTTATGTAGCTTTGATTTGCGATCTTGTAGACCAAGAACCCAATAGCTATGAGGAAGTTGCATGGAAGAAAGAATGGGTTGAAGCAATGATGGAGGAATACCAGTCGATCATGAAGAATGATGTTTGGGATATAGTTCCCAAACCAGAAAACAAGAGTGTGGTTTCTTCGAAATGGATCTACAAGATAAAACATGCTGCGGATGGAAGTATTGAAAAGTACAAAGCAAGATTTGTGGCTAGAGGATTCTCTCAGAAAGAAGGAATCGATTATGAAGAGACATTTGCTCCAATAGCAAGGTACACTTCCATGAGAACTATCATGGCACTTGCCTCCATGATGAAATGGGACTTGCACCAAATGGATGTAAAGACAGCCTTCCTTAATGGTGTGATTGAGGAAGAGGTTTACATCGAGCAGCCACAAGGATTTGAAGTCGAAGACAAAGCAACTCATGTATGCAAGTTGAAAAAAGGCTCTGTATGGACTAAAAGAAGCTCCCAGAGCTTGGTATGGCAGAATAGATAGCTTCTTGACAAGCATGGGCTTTACCAAGAGTAAAGCTGATCCTAAGCTTTATACTATTACTGTATTTGGATGATCTATTTCTGATTGGAAATGAGAAACAGATGAAGGATTGCAAGAAGAAGCTAGCTAAAGAATTCAAGATGAAAGTTCTTGGATTAATGCATTATTTCCTAGGGTTGGAAGTGTGGCAAAGCCCAGAAGGAATCTTTCTGAATCAGGGAAAGAATGCAGTAGAAATCTTGAAAAGATTTAATATGTTGGATTGTAAAGTAATGGCCACACCCATGGAGACCAACTTATTGCTACTGTCTAATGAGACATCCGAGCTAGTAGACATGACTCACTACAGACAGATTATTGGGTCATTGATGTATCTAACGAACACAAGGCCAAATATAGGCTTTGTTGTGAACACCTTGAGTCAGTATCTAGTTAAACCTAGACGGGTTCACTTAATAGCTGCAAAGCATGTGATGAGGTACCTAAAAGGTACGGTTGATTTGGGACTATACTATGGAGGAGATCATGACTACAATTTGCATGGATATACGTATTCAGATTGGGCAGGAAGTGCCGCAGACAGGAAAAGCACATCAGGTGGATGTTATTGTCTGGGATCTGCCATGATCTCATGGTTTAGTAAGAAACAGTCCAGTGTTGCTCTCAGTACGACTGAAGCAGAGTATCTTGCAGCTTGCTCCGCTTGTTGTGAAGCGATAAGGCATCGAAAGTTGATGTCAGGAATATCTGACATGGAGGTGGACACTACAGTAATTTTTGTGACAACCAGCGTTGTATAAAGATGACAGAAAATCCGATGTTCCACGAAAAATCTAAGCATATAGTGTTAGACACACCAAGCACACAGAGAGGGGGGGGGTGAATCTGAGTGTCGTCTTTATTACTTTTTCAATTTTAACAATCAACAACTAATTCATCAATGCATTATTCTACCATTTTCATAATCATTTCACAAACATCTATCCCTTCATCAATTATAAATCATAAGCATATGAATCATGAAGTCATAACAAGAACCATAGCACAAGAGAACACAACACCATATGATTTTGTAATCTTTTTGTTTTTGTTTTGGAACGGCTACAACCGTGAGGTAAAATCAACACCTACTGATACAAAGAGCACCTACTCTTCTTCCAGGACCATGCCTGGTTTTCTGAAACCCAACTAAGAAGGGTTTGAGGAGTCCATTCCTCAAGTGCAAGATTCTACTTACATCAATATCTACTCATATACCTCTGTACATCGATCTGTTCATCAATCTCTGCTACTCATCCATCTGCTCTGCTGCTGGTCAATCTTTGCTCAATACTGTTGGTCAATCTCATCAATCTACTGGTCAATTTCTGCTGCTCATCCATTTGCTCATCATTTTTCACTACTGCAACTCTGCATGGTCTGCCCAACACTACTGGTTACTATCAAGTCATCAACAGGTCAGTCAAATTAGGCATGTCTTCAAGATACCAAAATCATCACCAAGGACTGGAAAATCATCATAGTCAACAACATCAACACCAGTATGTCATCAATCCATCATCAACCTCTGCTGACTGTGTGTATGTTATGGAAAGGCATCATCACTTCTGTATGTACTGTGCCTATACCACTGAGTCTATATTTCTGAACACATCATCATCTTTATTAATGTATGTGTAGCTAGGGCATCATAAACATATCATTATCATGCATACATCTTTATTGCATTCTTCACTACCGTGCATCTTACTCATCAATTTGGTGATTGTTTGATATAGATGTAGGCTACTGGCTTGTCCTTTGCTCGTGTAAACCCCAACCGAGATTATTTTCTGCCTCAATACACTACTGCTGGTCACTTCAGGCACCATCAACTTTATCATTGTTTCATCCTAATATTTTTGCACTTGGTTTTACAACTAGATCTGTATACAAAGGAGAGGTCTGCTGCCTTCATCCTCAACTTGGGACTATTTGTAAGCACATTCCAAAAATCAAATTGAGCATATGCAAACAGTCACTGCCGAAAGTTTCTCTGCTACAAATGAATTTGGGTCTGATGAAGTGCAAGGGATAACAAGATGTTTAGCTGCCTCAGTCAAGCTAACTCCAAAAAAAAACTTCAAGAAGCTGTTGCTGTAAACAAATTCGAGACTATTTAAATTAGTGTTAGGACTGTCCAAAAACGGTTTCTCTTCTGCAAAAGAAGGTGTTTAACTGCCCCACTCAAGCTAACTCCACAGAAAAACAAAAACTTCAAGAAGCTGCTGCCTCATCAACTGTCAATGAGCTCACTAGTCTTATTGTTTGCTATCCATAGATCATGACCAAAAAGGAATAAAATTAAATCACCTTAACTGCTGCAAAATTTCAGACTGTCCAGCAATTAAAGTTTGTTGAGAAGTTGGGATTGCTGCCACCTTAAACTCGGGTCTGTTGACTTCAAAATGGACTTTTGACTGTTGTGATTTAGGGCCTATTAATCACACAAAAACTTTATGTTCTGCTGCTGCAACAAAACGTCACTTGGTTGGTGGTATTACTACTGCTGTCAACGAATTTCAACAACTGTTAAGAAGACAACATATCAAAAAAAAATGTCTCTGGTGTGTTGCTCCTCTGCAATTCGGATCTGCCGCGTTGCTACTCTTCCTGCGACTGCCTCAGTCACTTACGAAATTCCTCAGAGCTGTCCGAATTTTTCCATGTTTTGAATGATTCTTCATTGGGTATTTATACTAGTTTTCATAGAATTTTTTTGAATAAACAATTCAACAAATTGGGGTTTCATTGCCTTATACATGAACTTTGGGCTTCAACCTTTGTCAACAAGGAGTTGTTTTACCCCTTTCTTTTTCCTGGACCATCCTTGCTTCAAGGTCATGCCAAAAGACTTCAACATGTTGAAGTCTTCATCATTATCTTCATGTTTCATCAAGGGCTCCACCAAAACCCCAAGAGTACAAGGACCACAAGGGTTTTAAAGGCTCACGCCATTTTTCAAGTATGATGCTTTCCAAGAGCTTCAAAGTTCAAACCCCTCATATTGGACTCCATCGTAGCACAAGAATATCAAGAACTCCAAACAAGAGTAACACCCTATCTCGCAAGGGTTCCAAGTCTTCATCAAATTATTTATGACTTCATCTCATTCAAGAGTGCAAGGACCATCAAACCATCAATTGTGGGTCAAAGGACTTCTTTAAGAGCTTCTTCATCAAGTAGGAGGCTTCATGGGATTCTTCAACATAGCAATGACATGTTCATGGGTTCCATAGCATGTCAAGGACAATACAAGGTCATCATCATCATATAAGAGCTCCTTGACCCCAACAAGGATTGCAAGGTCATCAAACCACTTAGCGTGGGACAAAGGACTTCTTCATCCACCTCAACCATACCAGGAGACCTCCAGGGGTCAAGAAATCACCTGTGGGGATGCTAGGTCTTCTTCTAGGGTACCACAATATCATCATAGCATGAATGACCACAGAATTGGTCATTAATGCTTCTCCAACCCATCTAGGTTTTCTCCAACATCCATCAAGGCTTCAGGAATGTCTCCAGGGTCTTCAACACCATCAACAGAGTCTTCAACATCTTCAACAAGGTGGTGGCATCAAGATCCAGCCTTGTGAGTACAAGGACCGTGTCATCTGGATATAAGGTGCTTCAACGAACAAACCCACTCTGTAAGGTGTCCAAGGCACTGCAAAGTGCAAACCCACTCTGTAAGGGGTCAAGGCACTGCAAGTGGGACTTGGTTGGATCAATGACATCCTGTGGGGCCACTGCAAGTCCATGTTGGTATCAATGACAATTTCATCAACAATCTCCCCCTTTGTCATTGATGACAACAACTCATGCTCCCTCTATGAGCATGCTCCACTTTTGTCTACATCTCTCCCTTTGTCTTCATCTCTCTTGCTTTGGCATCAATGGCAAAGGGTGTCCACATACATGTATCTGAAATCACTGATCACTGATCATTGCTCCCCCCGTCAATATGCACGATCCTAGGACCTGCTTGTATACCTGGAGTAACCATCCTTTCCCCTTTGAGTTCATCCTCCGTCCTTATGAACCCAAGGTGTGATAAGGTCTTTGAGAGACATCAAACCTGGCTTGTCGTATGGCAGCCATCCTCCCTGCTCTGATCAACTTCTCCTATCTGTATCTACTCGGTCTTCTTCATCCATATTTGCTTCTTTGCATCTGTCCTTTCAGCATTTGCTCCTTCATCTGTACTAGCTTTCCTTGATGTGCTGTATGAGAACCTTCTCATAGGTTGCTTATGTGTACTCCAATATTCTTGAGCTTTATGCCCAAGACCACTGCAACTATAACACCTCATCGTATGAAAATGTGCAGCAATGTGACCCACATGGTTGCATGTCCAGCATCTGACTGAGTTGTTGGAACTTCCAACACTTCTTTGATCAGTTTCATGTCTCCATGCCTGAAAGTGTCCCTGACTGTAGGCATTTTCCTTCTGATGTTCAAATCTTCTTGCTGATGTATATGAAGGACTCCTTCTTGGTTGACTTCTTTGACTTGCACATTCTTGGGCTTTGTGGCCAAACCCACTGCAGGTGTAGCATCTCAATGTGTGAAATGTGGCGGCAACATGTCCGACTTGATTACATGTCCAGCATCTAGCTGAGTCATTGGGGCTTCCAACCCTTCTTCTTCCATAGAATTTACAATCCATAGCTTTATGACCAAAGTTAGAACAAAAATAACAATAACCATTGAAGCCACTTTCATACCTGCGTCTTGGAGTTGTTTCTTTTCTGAGCTTGCTTTGAAGAATAGACCTAACTCCTTGTTTCATCTTTGAACTTCCAAAGTCCTTGTTGTCATGCGCACGTGCATGGGGAGCAGCTTTGGACGTTGATGGACCTGCTTCTGGAGTCTTCGGAGACCAAGTGTCATCTTCAGGTTTTTCTTTGTCCTTCTTGTAACCAAGACCAATTTTGTCACATCGAGATCTTTGGCAATACAAGATCTTATCTAGTGCAACAAAACCGTCCTTGAACTTGACAAAAGCATGATTCTTCTCACCTTTCTTCTTGAGACCAACTACCTCCATTTCCAGCTTCTGGATAGTCTCTTCCTTTTCTTCCAGCTGAATCTTTAGGTTTTCTTCTATCCTCTTGGCTTCTTCCAATTGAGTCTTCAGATCATGATTGACCTCTCTAGTTTCTTCAAGCTCTTCAGCAAGCTCTTCTAGTTCTTCCTTTTGACTGATCAATTTAGTCTTTAGTTGTTCAACTTCAGCATCCTTGTCTTTTATTTGATCCCACAACTCTTTGTCCTTGTCTTTGAACTTTACAAGCAACACTTTCATTGTCATGGTCTTCTGTTGATATTCATTCGAGGAGTCCAAGATTTTCTATTTGAACTTCGTGAAGTCACTCTGGTTGAGATTTACTGTGTTCAGGAACCAATTGGCTCTAAAATCAATATTCAGCAACGTGAGATGTATCTCATGTGCGGTCTTTGATAACCCTTCATCATCATCTGCAAGAACCTTCTCAATTCATCACACAAACTATCATTACAATCACAAGAGTCCATACCTTTACTGGAGTCATCTTCTTGCTTGTCTTCCTCTTGAATGACCTCTTCTGGGGGCTTGTCTTTTGATTCCTGATTTGTCTTTTCGAGTTCTGGTCTTGCCTTCAAATACTCGCTTTCCAACTTGAACCATAGGTCTTTAGCTGAAGTGTACTGTCCTACACTTTCCTTCACTGAGCTGGGAAGTCCATCCATGAGGAACTTCAAGGCTGTGATGTTGTCCTTCTTTGCTTTCTTCTGTGCAACTAATTTTCCCTTCTTGTTTGATGGAGCGGGTGGATTGATAACAATCTCCCAAACACCAAACTTCTTCAGACAAGCCTTCATTTTGCTCCTCCAACTGAAATAATATGTCATATCAAGTATAGGCACGTCATTGCTTGATGACTCTTTCTTTTCCTCCATTGTGTCTAAGGATCTCCTTCAAGCTTGCTAAGCTTGTGACGAAGGCCGGCTCTGATACCAATTGTTAGACACACCAAGCACACAGAGAGGGGGGGTGAATCTGAGTGCCGTCTTTATTACTTTTTCAAATTTAACAATCAACAACTAATTCATCAATGCATTATTCTACCATTTGCATAATCATTTCATAAACATCTATCCCTTCATCAATTATAAATCATAAGCATCTGAATCATGAAGTCATAACAAGAACCACAACACAAGAGAACACAACACCATATGATTTCTAATATTTTTGTATTTGTTTTGGAACGGCTACAACCGTGAGGTAAAATCAGCACCTACTGATACAAAGAGCACCTACTCTTCATCCAGGACCCTGCCTGGTTTTCTTAGACCCAACTAAGAAGGGTTTGAGGAGTCCAATCCTCAAGTGCAAGATTCTACTTGCATCAATCTTTGCTCATGTACCTCTGTACATCGATCTGTTCATCAATCTTTGTTGCTCATCCATAAGCTCTGCTGCTGGTCAATCTTTGCTCAATACTGTTGGTCAATCTCATCAATCTACTGGTCAATTTCTGCTGCTCATCCATTTGCTTATCATTTTTCACTGCTGCAACTCTGCATGGTCTGCCCAACACTACTGGTTACTATCAAGTCATCAACAGGTCAGTCAAATTAAGCATGTCTTCAAGATACCAAAATCATCACCAAGGACTGGAACATCATCATAGTCAACAACATCAACACCAGTATGTCATCAATCCATCATCAACCTCTGCTGACTATGTGTATTTCATGGAAAGGCATCATCACTTCTGTATGTACTGTGCATGTACCACTGAGTCTATACTTCTGAACACATCATCATCTTTATTACTGTATGTGTAGCTAGGGCATCATCAACATATAATTATCATGCATACATCTTTATTGCATTCTTCACTTCTGTGCATCTTACTCATCAATTTGGTGACTGTTTGATGAAGATGTAGGCTACTGGCTTGTCCTTTGCTGGTGTAAACCCTAACCGAGTTTATTTTCTGCCTCAGTACACTACTGCTGGTCACTTCAGGCACCATCAACTTTATCACTGTTTCATCCTAATATTTTTGCACTTGGTTTCACAACTAGATCTGTATACAAAGGAGAGGTCTTCTGCCTTCATCCTAAACTTGGGACTATTTGTAATCACATTCCAAAAATCAGACTGAGAATATGCAAACAGTCACCACTGAAAGTTTCTCTGCTGCAAACGAATTTGGGTCTGTTGAAGTGCAAGGGAAAAGAGGATGTTTAGCTGCCCCAGTCAAGCTAACTCCAAAAAAAAAATTCAAGAAGCTGCTGCTGTAAACAAATTCGGGACTGTTTAAATTATTGTTAGGACTGTCTAAAAAGGGTTTCTCTTCTGCAAAAGGAGAAGGTGTTTAACTGCCCCACTCAAGCTAACTGCACGGAAAAGCAAAAACTTCAAGAAGCTTCTGCCTCATTAACTGTCAGCAAGCTCACTAGTCTTATTGTTTGCTATCCATAGATCATGACCAAAAAGGAATAAAATTAAATCTCCTTAGCTGCTGCAAAATTTGGGACTGTCCAGTAACTAAAGTCTGTTGAGAAGTTGGGACTGCTGCCACCTTAAACTCGGGTTTGTTGACTTCAAAATAGACTTTTGACTGCTGTGATTTAGGGCCTATTAATCAAACACAAACTTTATGTTCTGCTGCTGTAACAAAACGTCACTTGGCTGCTGGTATTACTACTGCTGTCAGCGAATTTCAACAACTGTTAAGAAGAAAAAATATCAAAAGAAAATGTCTCTGGTGTGCTGCTCCTCTGCAATTCTGCTCTTCCTGCAGCTCCCTCAGTCACTTACGAAATTCCTCAGAGCTGTCCAAATTTTTCCATGTTTTGAATGATTCGTCATTGGGTATTTATAATTTTATACTAGTTTTCATAGAATTTTTTGAATAAACAATTCTACAAGTTGGGGTTTCATTGCCTAATACATGAACTTTGGGCTTCAACCTTTGTCTCGAAGGAGTTGTTTTACGGTTTACCCCTTTCTTTTGCCTGGACCATCCTTGCTTCAAGGTCATGCCAAAAGACTTCAACATGTTGAAGGCTTCATCATTATCTTCATGTTTCATCAAGGGCTCCACCAAAACCCCAAGAGTACAAGGACCACAAGGGTTTTAAAGGCTCACACCATTTTTCAAGTATGATGCTTTCCAAGAGCTTCAAAGTTCAAACCCATCATATTGGACTCCGTCCTAGCACAAGAATATCGAGAACTCATAACAAGAGTAACACCCAATCTCACAAGGGTTCCAAGTCTTCATCAAATTACTTATGACTTCATCTCATTCAAGAGTGCAAGGACCATCAAACCATCAAGTGTGAGTCAAAGGACTTCTTTAAGAGCTTCTTCATCAAGCAGGAAGCTTCATGGGATTCTTCAACATACCAATGACAAGTTCATGGGTTCCATAGCATGTCAAGGACAATACAAGGTCATCATCATCATATAAGAGCTCCATGACCCCAACAAGGATTGCAAGGTCATCAAACCGCTTAGTGTGGGACCAAGGACTTCTTCATCCACCTCAACCATACCAAGAGACCTCCAGGGGTCAAGATATCACCTGTGAGGATGCTAGGTCTTCTTCTGAGGTACCATGACATCATCATAGCATGAAAGACCACATAATGGGTCATTAACAATGGTCCAACACATCTAGGGTTTCTCCAACGTCCATCAAGGCTTAGAGACCGTCTCCAGGGTCTTCAAAACCATTAGCAGAGTCTTCAATATCTTCAGCAAGGTGGTGGCATCAAGATCCATCATTGTGGGTACAGGGACCTTGTCATTTAGATACAAGGTGCTTCAAGGAACAAACCCACTCTATAAGTGGCCCAAGGCACTGCAAAGTGCAAACCCACTCTGTAAGGGGTCAAGGCACTGCAGGTGGGACTTGGTGGCATCAATGACATCCTGTGGGGCCACTGCAAGTCCATGTTGGTATCAATGACAATTTCATCAACATATAGAAATCCGATATTTCTATATAAGGGATATGGTACTGTTGATGCCTGGAAATTCGCAGGTAACAACAGCTAGGGATTTTCCCCAGTAAACGTTCCCAACTAGCCTGTTACTGTTAGGTATGGGGAATCCGTCCGGTTTACGGTCCAGCTACCGTAGGTCAGGTAACAAAATACAAGGTTTTACTGGTTACGGCCCGGTCCACCGTGTATATTTTAGTTTTTTGAATTTAAGTATGATATGCAAGTGCCTATCTAAGAATGCAGATTGATAGAGAATACGAGGAGCGATCACAATGTGATGCGCAGGCTCTTACCTCTCGTCTTAACTCACTCGCATCTAAATCACACGCAGCAAGAAACTAAAACTAACTATCTAACCTATCCCTAGGGAGCAAGATTATCATATATCAATGAGTAATGTATTTTTGCACATGCATTAAGAAAAATCACAGATAGCTGTTACTTAATTCAAAACACATGAACATTAATAGATATATGAACAACAAGATAGCTCATTGTTTATGAAAAGCCTTCATTACTCATAGTGGAAATTTCATAGAATAAACTAGAGCGCATTCATAACACGAACATAGGTTCAAAGAGTTAGAACAATCTCACAGTTAATGGACAACAGCTGAAAACGAAATAGTTCACATTCAACAAATCCATAGCACAGCATTTGAAATCTTCCACCAAGCTTTCTCCAACAGGAAACTTGTAATTCTTATTGCAAAAGGAAATAGTTCTTCTTACAACATAATCTCACAAATCTATCTTGGAAAAAGTCCCTTCCATTATCTAACTCTCCCATACTTATACTACAAGCAAAACTCTTGGGCTGCCCCTCGGTGACCTTTGGGCTCCCCCCAACCGTTCAAAACCACTCTTTTGTCTCTTTGTGAGTGCTCATGATTTATACAATACGTTACATTTCAGATTAAGTTTTAAGAGCACTTTATAAAAAGGGACCAGCTTGGTAACTGACGAACTTTTCCCAAGCCTGGGCCTCTGCTGCTATCGATTCTGCTCAGTAATCCGTTGGTCTTTTCGGGATCCTATTGATCTCAGACCTTCACTCTCTTCTTTTTCTTGAGCAACATCTCTGCTTCTTTATGCTTCAGCTTCTTCTTTCCTTGTTGCCTCCCTTCTGCCTTGTCCTTTAGCCATATCTTCTTTGCAGCAATCATCCTGTCATGAACATATCAGATTTTTAGACCATTTAGCATTTAACAAAGTAACACAAACTGTATCAATACATGCATTCTGTAAAATGAATATAAACAATATTAATGCATGAAAAGATAAGGCATAGGAAATCCTGCAAACTAGGTCTGAAATCCGCTAAATCCGCTGTCCAAACTAAAATCACAAGCCCGATAAAATAGGCTCCTTATCTCAATCCAGGACGCATTTGGACCAATTTGAAATCCTCCAATGAAAGCATGAATCATAACAATGTAACCGCCAATCCGAAACCTAAATTGCGCTCTTCATCTCAGAGAAAAACTAGACTCGACCAAAACCCAAGGAGAAACTTCGCCATCCCAAAATATAGAGTAAAAGCACACAAAAAAGGCGGGAAAAACCCTCACCGATGGAAAAATACTAAGTATCGGGCGGACAAACTCTTTATCGGCGAAAGGAACAACTGTATGTCGGACGGTCAGATCACTAAGCCGCCACAACGGCGGAAGTCATACAGACTAAGTGTTCCGTGGCAAAATAAAAACATCGACGAAATAAAACCTTAAAAACAGTCGTACAGGCATCAAAGATCGGAAGGAATAATCACAAATCATCGACGGGATAGTTTACTAGAAAGCCGCAACGGCGGATGTCAAACCAACTACGGGTTCCGGTAATCATGAAACCATCGGTGATCGAAAACTTTAAGGAATACGGATCGACGAGTTTAAAGCTTAACACAGCCGTCGTGTCGGCAACAAAAAAGACTAGCCCTCCGATCAAAGTTAAAATTGTTCTGATAGTGATAAAGTCAAAAAGGAAGTTAAAACAATAAAAGCACAGCATCGACGAAGATAAGAGCTATCCGTTGGAACGTTTGCCATTTGCCCTCCGAAACGGCGGCGACTTAGAAGATTAGTGCTCCGACAATGATAAAACCAAAATAGAGATAAAAGCGCATCGGCGAAAAACAGGACTAGCCATCGGCGACATAGAGAACTAATGCCCCAATTCGTTGTTCAAAAATCATCGAAACAGGAAAAAATCATCAAAAACGTTAAGTGCTCGAAAGACTTTAATGTTGTGCAGCGGCGGCACAAAGAACTAAAACCCCGACTCAATCTTCAACAAACCTCCGACAGCGATAAAACCAAACCATTCGAAAATCAAAAAAATGTTAAGTTCCATAGTCAAAAGCATTGGCAGTTTTAGATCATTCTACTTCCGAAATGAATTAAAACAGTTGACCTCAATTCAACCTCAAAAATCCAAATTTGTAGCAGAGGAAAAACAGAGTTTAGGAATCCAAACAATTCCAGGTAAGATAAAATCAAAAGGAGGGTCCAAAATTTAAAAAATTTGGGGAAAAAAGTTGCAGCTACAACAGGTACAAAAGGGAGCCATCAATCTCTAGTATGTGGGTACCAATGAGCAAGTCGCTTGGTGTAGTTCGGAAGGACTTTCCTCGCAAGGAGGAGAAGTGATGGAACTACAAATGATGGACCATCTTCGAAAAAGGAAGATCCAAGTTGGAAACATGAACCCTCCTCGATCAAAGGGGAAGCAAGTTGATGATATGAAAACTTCCCAGGAAAGGGGGAGTAATGACGAGATCTGCTATGCAGATGATACTCTTATGGAGAGTATAGCTACATTCATATGTAGATTCCATAGAGTTAACACTTGCTTGGGAGTGGTCCTAACCTGTGTGGAATGGATTCTCTATGATGAGTCCTCACGGACGCCAGGACCGATATTGTGTATGCAGTCGAGATCTTCTCTGCAGATACTCTTATGTGGAGAGTATAGCTACATTCACATGTAGATTCCATAGAGATAACACTCACTTGGGAGTGGTCCTAACCTGTGTGGTATGGATTCTCTAAGATGAGTCCTCACGGACGCTAGGACTGACATTGTGTATGCAGTCGAGATCTGGTCTGCAAATGATACTCTTATGTGGAAAGTATAGCTACATTCATATGTAGATTCCATAGAGTAACACTCGCTTAGGAGTGGTCCTAACCTGTGTGGTATGGATTCTCTATGATGAGTCCTCACGGACGACGTAGTATAACACTCACTTGTGAGTGGTCCTAACCTGTGTGGTATGAATGGGCTACGGACCGGCACTAGGTGCAGTCAAGATCTACATTTAGTTGTAGACGATTCAGTTGATCGATTTCATGGATCATGTTGATGGAGGACTGCATCGTCCTTGGATTTATGTCCTAAAGTGATAGGGATTGATCACTCGCAGATAGATCATGTGTACTGCAGGTAGCGTGGTGGCAAAAGGATCGAAAGGATCGAAGTGCTAATGCAAAGGATCAAAAGGATCGAAGTGTTGCTGCAAAGGATCGTGAAGATCGAAGTGCTACTGCAAAGGATCGAAAGATCAATGCGTTGCTGCAAAGAACGGATCAAGTGATCATGTGATGCAGAAGATGAAGAGTAATTGTTCCGAGTTACTAATTGTAAAAAACTCCCTGTGATGTGTAGATGTATCTCCTCAATGTACTGTTGTAATTGTCTCTTTGTTCTCCTATAGCCTATTATGATGTCGCCAGTAGAATAACCTTCTCGTTAAGGGGGAGTGTTGAAATATTGTAACTTCAAAGGATATTCTAAATGTATTTTACTGATGTTACCCTAGGGAGATGTTATTATTCCTTTGATGCGGTGTTACTATTGTATTTGGTCATCATAGAGTCATGAGGTAAAGCCTCCTCTTGTGTCGGGTCTTTAGTACTATAATATACTATTTTGAGTATTCCTAGGTAAAGTCGGCCCAGAAAGTTTATTGGTGTCGACTTGTCTAGTGCAAAAAGTCAATTGACAATTAGTATAAATAAAGGAGCTATGGTTCTTATTTGAACACACAGACTCACTCACTTGTGTAGCGCATAGGAGAGAGAGAGAGACTGAACAGAAGGAGGAGAACCACTGTTTTCGGGGTTGTCTTTTATGCATCTTATACAGAGGAAGTTTTTGCTGGGTTTTCTTCCCCTTGAGGGTTTCCCAGGATAACCATTGTGTCTATCTTGTGATTGTGTTTCTATCAGTGATTCTTGATATGTTGCTGTGATTTTGAATTGAATACTATTGAATCTAGTCTAGCATATGAAAAACTTAACAGATAATGAGGTATGGCCATGTCTTCCTATATCGGAGAGATGAGCCAAGTGGTACTACCATTCTGTTAGGAGATCACAGGAACAAGCTCTATGTTTTGAGAGGGCACATTGTACGTCCAGGAGCAAATGGGTGGCTATCATAGTCAAAGGATGAGGTGAGAGTTGCATCTGATATGCATGTTTCTGATGAGGAGAGTGACTCTCTCCAAAGCACTAGCAGGAGACTCAACCAGTCCAATGATGGTGTAGATGAGCAGGTGGATGAGGCTCAGGTCGAGTCTCAGGCTTCAGAGTTCCAGTATGGAGTTGAGCACTTGTATCCAAGAGTGATTCCAGAGAAGGAAGGAGTTGGTTCAGGAGTCAGAGATGGAGATAGTGTTGCGGACCTTCCTCGTTAAGAGGGAGTGTTGAAAGTTAACTCTGAAGGTCCTCACTCGTATTTTTGGTGTGGTGTGATGACGATTTAGACTTTGTCCTTGTATATTTATGTAATAAGTTAATGTTATATAAATAAAGTGATGTTTCATACATTATAGAATGGGTCTCACTTAAGTGTTTATTTAATAATTAAAGTGAATTAATTATTAAATGTGAGTGCATTAAATGATGACCCTAGATTTTGTAAATGTATCTCGACCCTAGATTAGGTGGTAAGATAGGTGGTTACAATTTTTAAAGTATAAAACAGAAGGAGAAAGGACAAATTGAACACACCATTAACGAGGAGAGAGGAAGAAGAGGATTGAGGAAAGAGAAGAGATACCCTCGAGCAGTGGCACGATTCCCAAGGCAAGGAGCAACACATTTCCCAAGGAAACCAGAAGGTGACCATACAGTAGCAGTCTGACAGCAATATATAGAGCAGCAGGTGTGGGCACAAATCTCGAGGCAGTGTTGTCACATTTATTGCAAACTGAGTGGTCGTATAGTTGCATTAATTGCAGACATGTCTGGCACGATTTTCGAGGCATAAAGTACAGCATAAAGGTACCGTCATACAGCACACATGTGGGGGGCATACAACAGGCCGTACAGATGTAAATTGGCACGAATTTCAAGGTGTTTTGTTGTTGTTTCAGTTTAGGTGAAATTTTTCAGTGAGGGTTGAAGGAATTAATTCATGTGTTGATGGAAAATTTCTGAGTATTCTTCTTAATAAAACTTTCTTCTTCTAGGTTTTTCCCCGGAGTTGGAGTTTTGCCCGATCTGTTGACCAAAAATATTGGTGTCTCATGTGTATGATTGATACTTCAGTGTTTTAGAAGATCTTGAAGTGGTGGTTTTCATTTCAAGTTTATGAGTAAACTTTTAATCAAAAACCCTAGATACTCAAGTGTTTGATGAAATGTGTGAATGAAATATTCATGTTAATGTCATTTATTCTCCTCACCTTCTGCCTCTCCTCTCAGTACTGCACTATCTGAAGAAGATTTGAGCCCTAACGCCCCCAGTTGTACAGCTGCACCTTGTCTGCTCAGAAGAACGATCTGGTTGTCTCCACCTCAGTCCAACACTGACTCAGGTCACTGTGAACCCTCCTCAATCTCTTATGAAGGATACTCGGCCTCAACTTGGCCCTCCTGGCCTCAACACGTGTGCATTTTCTCTCATACATATGGTGTAGTTGGGAATGTAGCTGGGAATATTCCCCTCTGCTGCTACAAGACGTCAGCTACTCTGCCCCTCAATCTCTTAAGCAACTCAACAAGATAAACTCTCTCACTATCAAAATGACAAACCTCCTCAATTTCAAAAGAAGTACGCTCTCTCTCAGGAATGTGACCCAGCTATCTCAAATGAATACACCCTCCTCTAATCAACTGAATCGCTCAACTATTATGGTCATCTGACTCATAAGCAACATTGAATTCCATCTTTCAAATGCCCTTTTTTATAATATTTCAATGAGATTAGGGCTCAAAACCCTAATTTTGACTTGCAATCAAAATTCCACTAGTTTGTTAAAAATTGTGCATCAAAACAATGTAAACTGCATGCATTCATGTAACCTTCATGCACATGCAACCTCCATGCAGATGAACACCTGCATGCACCTCTATTCACACCTCCATGCATACCATGCCACCATGCACATGCACATGCACATGCACATGCATCATGCATCTCACCCATCATAAATTGATGCATCACTACACACATACATCCGATTGAAAAAGTAACTGAAGCATTGTATGTCTTCAATCACTGAAGCCATGACAACCTGTTGAAGTGCATCTAACACTCCAGCCTACTGCCTATACTAGTGATATACCTCCATGCTGGGCAGAATCTCAGTGAGGACATGTAATGTTCCGTTTTTTATAAAGGGAGTAACCGAGGACTAATAGCACTAGGAGCAGAAAGGTACATCAATTCAGTATTATTAAGTCATCAATGTAGAAAGAAGGCCATCAGAGTTCATATCCTAAAGCATGCGGAGCATGCAAGCCTTGTTTAGTCAGTATTAAAGTCAACATCAAATTAGAATTGCATGCATGCAAAAGTGAAGCATAAACCCTAAAAGTGACATGCAAACCCTAAAAGCATATGAAGATCTATTTAAGAAGGGTTATGGGACTAAAGGACATATCTATGATTATTGTTGATTGATTTGGAGTTTTGAGCAGCAGCACCGTGTGCAGCCGCGGCAGTTGGGGTTGAAGATGATGTCTTCAGCTAGTGAGGGTTCAGCAGTGAGATATCTGCCCTAGTCTCTTCGGGATAGACCATCCAGATTTATCAACGGCATTCACCATATACATCAGTCTTCATAATCCAGCACACTCAGAAGGATTATTGATTTGCAAGTTCACGTTTTGCAGCTGGGGATTTAGCTGGATACCCCAAAGTATTCACTGGGTCTCTGATTTCTAGTTTATCTTCCACATGTCAGCTTCTTCTTCTTCAGCAGGGTCATTCCATTGCATTGTGTGGTTCCCAGTTCTCCGTTTGCTCATTCTGAGGAACTATCAGCAAATCAAAGGGATTTCAGGGTGTGAGTACCAAACTGCTAGTTCAATTCGCTAGGGCACTTAGAGAAGTCTAATCTTCCGCGTGCTCCGGCCATATTCTTCAGGAGGGGAAGACCATCAGCTCTACAAAGTTTCGAGGGTATCTGACGTCTCCTACAAAAACGTCACCTTCAGTCTGGAGGGTGCTTACGGTACTGCAAGGCGATAACACCGAAGGAAAGTAGCACTACTAGCCCACCTATCCGGATATTTATGCATGTAGCTATCTCTGGAGTCATTATCAATCGGGATATCAATGGTGAGTGTAATTTCTCTCTGCAAAACCCTAAACCTAATTCAGCTACATTTTAGGGCATTTTTGCATGGCAAGTTTGAATGCACAACTATTTCGTATTTTTGTATAATATTGAGTGTGTGAGTCATCACTACAATAGAACATTAGAGAATATCAGTATTTGGGATATTACATTGGTATCAGAGCATGTTCCTTGCCAGTTGTGGGCATGCAAAAGTGTAAATGAATTCAGAAGACCCATACAACATTACTTACCGAAGACAGAGGTTTAGAGACAGTGATAGAGGAGAAGAGGAGTTAGAGGCCATAGAGTTGGGGGACAAAGAGTATCAGTTCGGAAAAGGCAAAGAAACAATGGCCGATGATGATAAAACAACTTTCAATAGTCTCATATCAACCATAAAAGAACTCACGGCTGGGCAAAAAGAAATGATGAGTACCTTCAGGCAAATGACAGAGAAAAATGGGCCCACCCCACACAGTCCCTTGTTTCCTAATAGTGATAAGGTATCCACCAGCAGTAGTAGGGAGCACTTACATACCAACATGCAGAGCCATCCCCATATATACAAGCCTTTCCGACCCACCATGCCTCAATTCTTAGATAGTCCAGCTGCAGTGCCTCTAGCACAAGCAGAACCAGAAGAATCCATGAGTGCCTATCTGAGAGAGTATAGAGCTTTAGGAGAGGACTTCCATTCAGCCATGATCTTCACTGACTTCTGCAACTTTAAAAGTAAGAACAAACCCAGAGCTTACAATAGGCCATTCACCCAAAACTATGAGTTACAACGCACCGTAGGGAAACTGACTATCCCTACCTTTGAGGGTACCCGAGGTGGCTCAGCCCAGAATTGGGTGCAGAAGTTGGATACATACTTCCAGCTCAACCTCATGATTGAGACAGATCCCATTAAATTGGCTACTTTGCATTTGGATGGAGAAGCCCATGAGTGGTGGTACCACGGGTTAGTGACACTAGGTCACAATACCATCACATCGTACCCAGATTTTACACAAAGGCTCATTGAGCGGTTTGATCGGAAGGACCCTGAGGTACACTTTAGAGAGTCGGCACAGCTCAAGTAGACAGGTAGTGGAGATGCATTTATTTCAGAGTTTCAGAGGATAGCAGTACATGATGAGAATGTGCATGAAGAGATAGCATTAGAGCCATCTTGTGAGTCTAGCGACACAAGCACATTCGCTAATCGGATTGTGGACAAGCCGTGTGATGAGTTGGAGTTAGTACACTCTTCATCACCTACAGCAGGGGCCCAGATAGTTATGACAGGCGAAATACATGAGGTACAATGCAATGAGCACAGCAGTTGAGACAGTGAGCAATCACACATGGAAGTTAGGGAGAGTTTATACAGTCATGAGATAGAGCTTCCAAATGATAGTCATCGAAAGAAGATTGAACGTGTTAAAGAAAGCATTCTAGCAATGATAGAGAGGACCAAGATACTTTGGAACACCATATTACAGCGAGATGTTGAGCTTACAGCTCTTCGAGCTGTATGTGCCGAGTCAACAGTCAGGCTTTCTAGTATTGAAGAGCAGTTGGATTACTTGATGGGGCAGCAAAAAAAACATACTATTGCATTTCAAAACAATCTTCTTCAGGAGTACATAGACAAGGTTTGTGGTAGCTTGAGTCCACATTTGCATAATGGCAGATGGTTTTTACAGGTTGGCCAGGATCGAGAAATTGGGCAGCAGTATATGAGCATTCCAGTTGAAACCAGAAGGGCAAAATGTCAGCTTGGTAAGATTATTCCTTGTGATGGTGCTCATGGACGAGGTCCTTTTCAGGGGTTGGATTGGAGAGAGATTAAGAGTTGGTGTCCTATTGAGTGGTCGATTCTTGGAAAGACATTCCTAGCCAAGGGTATAGTCCCACAAGAGCCTTCGGATATTTGGGATGAAAGATGCACAAGTTTGCATTGGGATCCAGGTGGCAGACCTTATGAGGGATGGATACAGTGTTTACTGATGGCATTACTTCGGAGTTCACAGGATACTCTTGGCGTTAATACTACGCAAGGCAGTCGTGGATGCATTTTGACGTCTGCAATTCTCAAATTGATTTGGGACCCTGGTATTATAGTGACTGGCAGTTTAGTGATTGCTAGAGGATGCTTTCAGGAGGTCCCTTGTGATGGTACCTCGTTTTCACCATGGTTAGTCACTCTACTTATAGGAGGCTTCCGTGGGACATTTTGTGATGGTACCGTGCAGTGCAGTGCTTTGAGCAGAGGGTACTATAGATCTCCTAGGATAATTTGGGACCCTGGGATCATCCCCGGATTCAGTTGGTTCAGTTTGATTGATTGTGGAGTTGCGTTGGCATTGCTTGAGGACAAGCAATCTTTGGCGAGGGAGGATTGTAATGTTCCGTTTTTTATAAAAGGGAATAACTAAGGACTAATAGCACTAGGAGCAAAAAGGTACATCAATTCAGTACTATTAAGTCATCAATGTAGAAAGAAGGCCATCAGAGTTCATATCCTAAAGCATGCGGAGCATGCAAGCCTTGTTTAGTCAATATTAAAGTCAACATCAAAATAGAATTGCAGCATGCAAAAGTGAAGCATAAACCCTAAAAGTGACATGCAAACCCTAAAAGCATATGAAGATCTATTGAAGAAGGGTTATGGGACTAAAGGACATATCTATGATTACTGTTGATTGATTTGGAGTTTTGAGCAGCAGCACCGTGTGCAGCCACGACAGTTGGGGTTGACGACGATGTCTTCAACTAGCGAGGGTTCGGCATTGAGATATCTGCCCTGGTCTCTTCGGGATAGACCATCCAGATTTATCAACAGCATTCACCGTATACATCAATCTTCATAATCCAGCACACTCAGAAGGATTATTGATTTGCAGGTTCACGTTTTGCAAATGGGGATTTAGCTGGATACCCCAAAGTATTCACTGGGTCTCTGATTTCTAGTTTATCTTTCGCATGTCAGCTTCTTCTTCAGCAGGGTCATTCCATTGCATTCTGTGGTTCCCATTTCTCCGTTTGCTCATTCTGAGGAGCTATCATCAGATCAGAGGGATTTGAGGGCGTGAGCACCATACTGCCAGTTCAATTCGCTAGGGCACTTGGAGAGGTCTAATCTTCCGCATGCTCTGGCCATTCTCTTCAGGAGGGGAAGACCATCAGCTCTGCAAAGTTTCCAAGGTATCTGACCTCTCCTCCTACAAAAACGTCACCTTCAGTCTGGAGGGTGCTTACGGTAATGCGGGGCGGTAACACCGAAGGAAAGTAGCACTACTAGCCCACCTGTCTGGATCTTTATGCATGCAGCTATCTCTGGAGTCATTATCAACCGAGATATCAATGGTAAGTGTAATTTCTCTCTACAAAACCTTAAACCTAATTCAGCTACATTTTAGGGCATTTTTGCATGGCAAGTTTGCATGCACAACTATTTCGCATTTTTGAGTAAGATTGAGTGTTTGAGTCAGCACTACAATAGAACATTAGAGAATATCAGTATTTGGGACATTACAGGACATCCCGAGATACCTCTATCTCTAACACTCCCTCCTATCGAGAGAAGTCCGACCACTAATGCCTGGATCCAACAAATCCCCTGCAGTTGTAACTGCCTCCTTTGAACTAGTTGCCACCGTTGCACTCTAATCTGATATACTCAGATCCATTTCCATCAAGGTAGTCCTAGGAGAAGCTTCACGCTCTCTCTTAGACTCAGTGGCTGACCCCTAACCCAAACTTCCTCTAAATCTCTGTTGTAGCCAATCTCTGAAGCTGCCATCAAATGGGTCCATTGACCTTTATCTAACCTCCCTACACAAATATGTCTCGGCTTGCTTATTAGTTGAATACAACGTAGTCATATCATACCAACTCAATCTTTGGTCAGTATTGGTATGAGCATCTCATTTATATCTCTGATCTAAAGACTCACTCCTCAATACCTCACGTCTAGAAATCACCTCGACTCCTATGTTATTAGCTAAGTTGCCAGGAAACTTGGGTACGGGTACAGGTACGGGTACGTCACTTTTTGAAAAAGGGTACTCGGGTACATCGAGGGTACTGTATATATATATATATATATATATATATATATATATATATATGTCATAGTCACATCATTCATGCATGTAGNGATAAATTATAGACTCAGTAGATATCAATTGGAAGACTAGAAGTTACATAAAATTTGATAAATCACTGTACTAGGCAGCTGTAACAGACAATCAAACTCAAACATGAAGGTACACTTGAAATCTTATTTTAAACACTTATTTGTACTATTTTTACAAGCAATAAAAAATTACAAATTGCCAAATATATTCCTGCGTCGTTGTGAGTGTATTTCTCAGTATATTTTTTATGTGCACATTTGGTAGTCAAATTATGTTCCATGAGTGTTGAACACAAAACTATAAAAAAATTCATTGTAAATCAATGTAAAATCAATCTACCAGATTTGGACAATATTCAGTGGAATTTGAACAGTGTTGCAAAGTGTTTGACATAAGTCCTAAACCAGACTCCATACGTAGTTAGCAAAAAATTAGTTCAGATTTGGTGGGGGGTCATTGCATTTTACTGAGTCAACCGTACCCCCGGAGTACCCAAACATGGGGTACGGCGTACCATTTCGCCTATAAGTACCCCTTTTTTTATAACGGAGTCTTGCGTACGTGGACCAAGTATGGGATACGACAGGAGACATAGCCTACGAGTACCCAAGTACCTGGTACGAGTACATGTACCCTACCCCCGGGTACAGGTACCCTGGCAACTTAGGTTGTTAGACACCCTCAACATAGAAGTATTGTTGAGCTACTAACACTCCCTCTGAGCAAGGAAGGTACTTCCGAAGAAGCATCCACCAGGATCAAACACATCCTTTGCTAATGCAGCTGCTCCCTCTATATTGGAAGTCTTACCAGTTGTATCTGTTGCACTCTGATATGAAGATCCGTGAACCTCCTTCATCAATGTCATCTTAAAAGATGCCTCATGCTCTCCCTCTATGACTAACACTGATCCAAGCTCCATAGTCCCTCTAGAACTCTGCTCCAAACTCTCTCTAAAGCTGAACACAGGTTGTCCCGACAACCTGCACAATGTGCCCTCCCTGATGCCATGCATCAGGGCTACATCCAACGTCACTCCCTCTGAATATAGAAGACTCTACCCATCTCAGAACACCATACTATATCCCTCATCCTCCAGAGCTGATACTAAGGGAAAATATCTCAACTCTGGTCCATGCATTCTCATCTAAGGTCACCATCGAGACCCTTCTCTATAGTGAATCACGAATCAGACATGTAGTCGAGCCTCTAACGTTGTTGGAACATATCTCATGCCAACAAGAGCAAACACAATAGTATCTATGGATTCAGGTATAAGATTTTGACAGGCATATCTTGTGACAAAAATAATCCTCACACAGATTGTATTGGAAAAATAGAGAAGAAAAAATAATGTGCTATGACAAAGAGAATTGAAGAACAATGGAAAAAGCTTACATGCATTATTATTCATCATTATGAGTATATTTATAATACAACTTCATGGAAAATTCGTGAGCCTAAGAGGCAGTTTGAATCTACACATGTGTTAGGATTAATTAGCATAGAAACCATCACTAAACATAATTGCCAGTCATAACTCATAACTAAGTGTAATTGACAGTAGGTGGACCAAGAAAGCGCATTAGCTAATTAACTGATGAGAACTAATGATGGAGGGTGCTTAAGAGGTGTTCAATTGAGTGTTAGTGGTCACTGGAGCTCATACTAACTCAGGTGATGAAATCAAGGCTAGTTAACTAATGGTAGGATCCTAAATTATAGGAGACTGACTCAAGTGGGCCTAAAATCATGCATGAGGGCGTATTAACTCGTAAGAACAAGAGGGTGCACTATGGATAATGAGGCTAATAATGACAAAATAATAGTCCAGAGTGATCAAAATACTTAGGAGTATACACTAGGTGGTCAATTGATAATGGTCTAAGCACTAGGAAATCAAATAAATGATTAAGGCTAATGTCTAGATGGGTAAAACATTCCAAGGCCAAGGTGGTATCTCCATTGGGTCTGTGTGTCTCTCTAAGAAAGAGGAGCTCACAAGATTTAACCACGTCGCAAAGTGTGCCCAGAGAAGACCAAAATGCCCCATTGCAGCTCCAACAAGCAATCAAAATCGCGAACAAATTGGGGCCCTTCATTTAGACAAAAGGTTGAGACCACACAAGTGGGGGACTCCCAAGTGACAACTCTTAACATTTTGAATGTCAACCCACTTCATCTCTTTCCTAGTTGTTGTAACAAGTCACTTGGACTATCTAAACTCAGCCAGTAAAACTTTGGTGAGATCAACATCAAGAAAGATCTTGTGTGGGAAAGTGGCTAGTCGTTTCATTAGCCCGAAGCTCTTAGCTAGTCCCCTGGTGTACAAGACTTAAGGAAGAGTGTTGAGTTAGCACCCATTCAAGCATACATGATGTTAAGGTCCTTCAACTCTAATGTATCTTTAAAGGAAGTGCCTCGTTGTATAGGATCCAACGAAGCACAAGGGGAGCCTAGGCACCTTAAGGTTAAGTTCTCTATTCCGACAAAGGAAATTCTTTACTAGTATGCCATATACCACCTCCTCTACTTGGGCAAGCAAGGGGAGCTGCTCAATTTCCCGACGAAGGGGGCAAGCCAACACTACTTGGCCTATACCACCTCCTCTACTTCCACAAGCTGGATGGGTTGCTTCCTTCTGCAAAGAAACTACAAGAAAATCATTCAAAGAATGGTGCTAGATCAAAAATTATGGAGGGCAGATGTCAGATTGATAGTTCTTCATTAACTAATGATAAGAAGATGGGAGGGGTTGAAATCATACTCAAAATAGAAAAACCTCTAAAAAATAACAGAGCAGTTATGGAACTGGGTATTCTTTTAGTTAATCAGCCCTAATAATTAGTATAAACCATATAATAGAAAACCGAAAAGATGATTTTACTCTTACATGAAGTAAGGCAGTCGTTACAGTAACATATTGGCTTTAAAGATAACACGTTTTAGCTTATCTAACAATACACATGCTGCATGACACCTGGTGCCATTCCATTTTTAAATATAAGGTACAGCTAGAACAAGAGTTCACCATTGCTGTCCTGGCAGAACCCGAGGAATGAATTCATTATCAAACACATGACTGAAAGGCCCATGACCAATGTCGTGAAGTAAACCTGCAATACAAGGGGCATACAATACAATAAATATCGAAAGGCTTTAATATGGGCAACTAATATAGCTCATTGAATTATTCATACAAGTAATACAGTTTTAATAGGACTACCACCTGCTAACTTCACAGTTGATATATCCAATCGATCAATGTCAAGCTCTTTCCCCTGCAAGTATGCTTCCAAAGGTCAGTTTGGATGTAATGCGGCAGAATATAAATGATATATTGACAAAATAGACCTTCATTGAATTTTCTAAATCTTATTACTTGGAACTGATTAAGCCGTTGTATTGCTTCACCAGCAAGCCAGTAGACACCCAGAGAATGCTCAAAACGAGAATGCACTGCTCCAGGATAGACCAGATTACAAATACCTGGAAAACAGCACCCACTCCTCAATTTGCAGAATTAATAATTACTAGAGTCAAATTATCTTGAAATTGTCTTTAGAAATAATAATAAATGAAGGAAGGAGCTACTTAAACATTGCCTTGAGACCTACACAGATTATTTGTAGGACAAGAACCTCATAGCATTGGTAATCTGCAACTCATTTGTTTGTAGGATGTTTATGGAAAGATGAAGATAGATTACAAAAGAATATTACAAGTACATAAATATGATTACTTTCAAGATGTCATTTCAATGGAACCTTAGGCTAAGGACCCCACTGTTATTCAGTCTTTAGCATTAAAAATCTATTCACCCTGTTACGCGGAAGAGTGTTTGAAGCATTCCTTCCGATGTACCAGAGTGAGGGGTTTATTTTTCTTGTGTAAAGGCCAAGTTTTTGGGGCTAAAATTTAAATTATATAGTGTTGATTTTGGGGCTAAATACCCCTGATCAGGTCATGGCAGGTCCCCTTGGTTTCCACCTCAAGGAGATGCTGGCCTTGTGGCTCTGCTAACTGCCCTTTGGCTGGGTGTTCAGTGCCTTTGAGGAAAATCATTGGGACACATGGCCACACTCATATTTTGCTTTGTAAAGGTGATTGCATGTGTAAGGGTTGTTATACCCGGTTTAGCACACCTTATTTTACCCACTTGTACCTATTGTTTTCATGCAAAACCCCTCCTCCTGGTCTCCATACCCGTTATGTCATTCCTTAAATAAGAAGCTTACAATGTTAAAAAGGAGGGGATTGAGGGACAAGCATCTATTAGGGTTAGTTGGGGCATGATGCCCTCCTTTTGGCTCACCTTGCACTTGGTGGAGCCTAATTGCACAATTTTATTCTTATTTTATGTCATTGTATGGTTAGTCCCCAATTTATGGGTGCACTAACCATAAATTTTATAATGTCATTAACTTAGTAGGCTCAAAATGGTAAAAGGTTGAGGGTTGTCTCATATAAATAAGACAATCTCACCTCATTTGTAAATCATGGACAAGGGTTCAAATTATGTATTCTTTTCTTTTTCTCTTGGTATATTGGAGCACTTGAAGCTATGTGCACCTCTCTCTTGGATGTCATTTTTGCTTGAAGGATGAATTGATGATGTTCTAGGGTTTGATTTTGCACATGCTAAGTTGATGCTAGACTAGTTGTAATAACCCATGCTCAAGGGTAACCTGAGACACACTATCTTATTTACACTTGATTAGTGTTGGTAAGTTTATCTCCTAACCCTAGTTTGGCGTTGCTCTTGAAGTGCTTTGGACTAAGTTAGGATTTGTTTGCTAGCATTTTATCAACTTGCTTGAGGAGACCTTCGTACCAAGGAGCTCTCCATTGTTTTGTTAGGCGTTGGACTTCTCTATTTGTCCTAATTAGGGTTTTTCTACCTAACCCTTGAGCTTGCTAGCTTACCCTTGTTGCAAGTATTGAATAGCATCTTAAGAGGAGGGATGTTAGCCCTGATTTCTCATAGCCCTAGGGTTTGAGACAAGAATCTAATACCCTATCTATCAATCCTCTTTTTTGTCAATTTTTTCATGATTTATTTTATGCAAAAAATACGTAAACATATATTACCACGGGAAAAAACCCTAAAAATCTAAATTAAATCAAAAATCCAAAAATATTCGTGATTTGGTAATTATGGTCCACTCTAAAATTTCCCCCTAGGATTTTATCCACAAACCCTAGAGGGCGTCCTCTACTAAGAAAGTGCATTGGGATATGTGAGACCCTCGTGATTGGTGAATTAGAGGGTGTGCAGTGTTTCTGGCTTGTCCTACAACTTCACCCTAGTTCGATTGACCTTTATTCCTTGAGGGTGCACTTTTTGGAGTGGTTGTCTTCGGAAGTGTGGCATTGCCATGGGATACCTGAAATTGCATTAAAAGGCGTGATATTATTGGGAATTCGGGATAAGGTCAATAACTCCATTTATATATGATTATTCTATCCTGATTTAATATTGTTCGACTCCAAAAAGGAACTGATCATAGCTATTAAGGTTTTGTGGAAGGTATTTGTGGTTTGTTGGTGATTGAAGTATATTTCATTGATTAAGGTCTCCCCCTAGGTTTTGGAGTTACCCAAAGTGCTGAGAGGTTAGATTGTGGTGAAACTGGTTCCAACTCTCTCCTAAGCTTACCGTCATAGCACTAGGCCTATATAGCTTTGATTTGCAAAGAGGTGCTAGATTTTGAGTAGTAACACACCCCACAACATGCTCATATGTGCATATGAGGCCACTTGAAAATTTTCTCCTCTTGATTCTTTATTGATCCAAAACGGATTTGCAATAAAACATTGAATGGTTAATGGCTCAGGTCAATGCAAAACACTAAGCAAAACTAGAAGTTTGACTACGGAAGTGAAGCTTGTGGTTACAAAAGACAATGATGAGGAAGGAGGATGCAATTGACAATGTGAGGGAATCCAGCTGTCACTTGCCTAAAAAGTGCTTCACTGCCATTTTAAGCACTAAAAAATAAAAATTACAAAAAAGAGACAAAATCAAAGTAACTCTGATTGGAAAGCTACAAGCAAAAGACAAAAGGGAGAGGATGAGCACTACAAGTAGTGAGTTGAATAGATGGGAATGCCTAGCCTTCTTGCTACTCCCATCTAAGCCAACACTGCCTACAAACTCAAGCACGATGATTCTTAGGTCTACCATAACTAAAACTAAAAGTAGATTCTTAGTAAAAACAGGTACATATAAAACACCACTAAACCCAACAACATCACTTAAGGGTATCTAGAAGGAAATGGATCTCACCGCTACTACTAGATATGCGGCATGATCACCACGCTCGACCAGTATACTTGCCTTATGCTCCTAAATTCTACTAAAAGCCTTAGTGTTAAAGGTCGTGAGTCTAGATTCTCCACTATCCACATAACATCCAATAGTAGACACAATGTTAGATGAAACACATAAGACCATAGAGAAAGTTGTATCAAACTTGCATGCAAGCTCATACACCCCAATAGAAACTTCTACAATCCCTGCAAACTACGCAGGTTGTTTGATTTTGTCGTTCCCCTTCTTATTTTCATGACACTCAGAAGCATAGTGGCTAAACTTTTGATACTTGAAAAACTTGATGTGTCTCAAGTCCTTTCCCTAATTCAAGGAACTTAAACAATGGGTTGGGCATTAAACAATGATTTAGTGAGACTTCAAAAAGGGTTGGGGTTAGAGTATTTCAAAGCATTGAAAATTTACATGGTATCAAAGCGCAATTTGAAAGATCAAAGCAAATACACACCAGATCTACCAAATTTGTGAGAGCGGAGATCAAATCTGTGAGAGTAGACACCAGATATATTAGATCAGTGACTGCAAAAAGCAGATCTGTGAGAGCAGACACCAAATCTATCAGATCGATGAGAGCAAAGCTCAAATTTGTGAGAGCAAAGATTAGATTTGTGAGAGCAAAGATCAAATTTGTGAAAGAGAGGGTTATCTTGTTCACCGGGGTAGAACTTGGATTTGTTTTTTCAATTGTGAAGATCATGGCTACAGGGTTGACGGTTGAGGGTAGGTTGGATGTGGCTGCTAATTTCAGTTCTTGGAAAGAAAGGATTGTTTTGCTTCTATAGGAGAGTAAGTTGTGGGGCATAGTAAATAGCACACAAGCAAAACCCGTAGTGGTGCCTACAGATGCAACAACGAAAGCAGCCTATGACAAAAAGAACATCAAGGCCAAGAGAATTATCCTTGATGATATCAAGGATCATGTGATCCCACATGTTATAGGAAAGGACAATGTCTACCAGATGTGGGATGCCTTAACCAGACTTTACCAAAGCTCTAACGAAAATAGAAAGATGGTATTGACAGAAAAACTCAAGAGCATGAAAATGATTAAAGCTGAAAATGTAACCTCATATCTTACTAGGATAACTCAAGTGTGGAATGAGTTAGGAGCAGTTGGGGAGGCGGTTTTTGATACTGAGCTTGTACGTGCAACCCTGAATGGTATGACCAAGCCAGGGGCAGTGTTCATTGAAGCGATTTTGGCAAGGGAAAATCTTCCCAAATGGGGTCGTCTCTGGGACGATTTCATACAGGAAGAAACTCGAAGATCTTATGTCCATGGAATCTCTTCCAGTGGTCATGATGGAGGATGTGGCACTGTTGAGGCCTGGAAAATCCCACGTAACAACAGTAGGGATTCTCCCTAATAAGCGTTCCCAATCATCTCGTTATTGTTTGGTATGGGGAATCCGTCTGGTTTGCGGTCCGGCTTCCGTAGGTCGAGTAACGGTTAAAGCTTGTTTTACCGGTTGCGGCCCGGTCCACCTTTAAGTGTATTTTTTAGTTTTATGTTTATTGTATGATATGCAAGTGCCTAATTAAGTGCAATCGATAGAGATAACGAAGAGTTTCACAATGTGATGCACAGGTTCTTACCTTTCGTCTTACCTCTTTCGCTTCTAAATCATAAACAAAGAACAACTTATACTAATGCTAACTAATTCTATCTAACCTATCCCTAGGGAGCAATATTGTAATTAATGATGAGTAATGTACTGTAAAACATGCATTTGGAATATTACAAATAGTTATTCATATTTCAGAATACATGAATATACGTAGAAAGATAAACAAAGTGATAGCTCATTGTCAATTAAAATATTCATTACTCAAATATACTGCGAAAGTTTCACAGAAATAAACAGGAAAACATTCATAACATGAAATAATTCATAAGTTAGAACGATCTCACGGTTCATAGAAAAAGCTAAAACAGAAGTAGTTCAACATTCAATCAATCTATGGCAAGCATTTGAGACTCCACAATGCCTTCTCCAGCAGAAAATGTATCTTCTTTATTATAAGAGGAAGTAGTTCTTCTTACAATAACATTTCAGAAAGATAGCATGAAAAAAGGTCCCCCTCCTACATCTATTTCACCTCTATTTATACAAACAGAAAAACGCTTGAGTTGCCCCCCTTAGCCTTTTGGGCTTTCCCTAACTCTTCCTTTACAAAAATTTGTCTTCTAGTGCATGCACTTAGAAAAAAGGATAAATACAAAATATTACATAATTTATCAACTTTTTGAATAAGCCAACTAAGTGGGCCAAGTTTGTGTTTTAATAAAAACATCCCACGCGTGTGCCTGTTCACTGATGGCTTTGTACTCTGCAGGTTCTAGTACGCGAACTGCTACCTCATGTTTGGACAGCTGGGATTCTATTTCCTTCATTTTAGGCGTACTTTGACCCAAAGCTTCTTCTAACTTAAGCTGGTGACCTGATGCTTGTATAATCCAGGTCTCGATATCCTTTTCACTGACAACTTCAAGTCTTGCTAGGCTGTCCTCTTCCTTTCGTAGCCTCTCCTGAAATTCTGCAGATGCTCTCCTCTGATCAGGAAAACTTGATCTGGGGTGTCCGTTAGAATCAGGCACTAATGATGAACTAGTTGTATACCTTTGTAAAACTCCGCGCATAATAGTTTTTTCAATAGCGGTGTTCAACCTGACCGTTGTTTTATAACCAAAATTTAGTATGGTTATCTCCATTTTTAGACCTCCTACCGATTTCTGGGGCATGTTGCTGTGTGGATGACGAGCCTGTGTTGATCATACAAATTAGATTTAGTAAATTCACACATATAAATAGCAAACTATATACTGAAATCAACAATCGATGTTAACCAGAACATTACCAAATCATCATAATGCATGTTAAACAGCTTTGCTTCTACCCAAACAAAAATGTGCTTTCTGTATATGAAGCTAAAAACCACGAAGCTTTCAAAGGTGGTTTGGACACAAATTATAGGCAAAAACTTCCACTGGGCAAGCCCTAGGGTTCACTACGGCGTTACATCCACGGGCATTAATACTAACGACGGGAAAAAACCTCGAAGACACCAGGACGGCTAACCCTCTGAATGAAACAAACAGGGTTTCCCTTAAGAAGAAAAAATCCCCCCGTCCCTCGGCATCCCACAAAAACTTTACTGTTCTCAATCAATGGCCGCAAATCTGCCATACTATGGTGAAGGAAAAGAGGGAGCGGTGCAGACGGTGAAACGCTCGTCTACACCCTACCCTCTTTCTTTCAACGGTTGTCAGAGAACAAATCATGGCCGGCTACAAATAAAGGAACCAGGGCTGGCAAGCAAAAGAAAATGGCAGCCACAGCTAAAACAACCCAGGGTAAACCCCATATAAAAAAATATGACCACCATAGTCTTGAAATAACCCTCACAGCACAAGAAAAAATGACCTAACCTTATCAAGCCGTGGTAAAAAACAAACGCTGAGCAACGGGATTGGAGAAAAAAATCCTACTTGGAAACTTATGAGGCTGACCTGGACGACCGCGACCTTTGTTGGTAAACAAACCGCTCAGACGCTGACAACTCCTTCGCTCCAGTTTGCAAACGACATGGTGAACAATGATCGTAAAACAATCTCGAAGGGCTTTTATAAGCTTGAACGCAGGTAAAAAGAATTTCGGATGGGGAAACAAATACGCAAAACGTGCATCGGAAATGAACTTGCTAGCGGATGCGAAGCGTCGGACGGCTTATTAAGAATGGGTTCAAGAGCTCGAACGAAAAGCGCTGAAACAGTTAAAATGCTTAAACAACCATCGACAGGGCAATCAACTAAAATCGCACCGGTATCGAAGATTGCTACGGAAAGGCATCGGATATACTCCGGACTCCGCATCTGCAACGTCGGCCAAGAAAACCACTAAGTTCTCGGAAAACTCCGAAAGAGACAGCCGACACATCGGGTGAGAAGTTGACAAAACTTCTGCGGATATTGGAAACGAATAAAAGATGGGCGATCCGGTGCGTCGGAATAGGTCAGGACTAAGCTCCTGAAGCCTTCGGCCAATCCTTTCCGATGCGATAGACAAAAGGACATCCAATACGTCAGAAGGCAACTTCGAAACGCTCCCGATAGGGAACATCGGCTGGCTAGACCACTGTGCACCCGATACATCAGAAAGGCTATCAAGAGTGCATCCGATACAAGGAAAACAGCTTTCTTTTTTGCCAAACTTTTAAGTCATGAAGCAAACTTTGGTGAGAAAAGCTAGACTTTCTAAGCCTTCTAAAAAACTAAAAGAATAAGGGGGGCCCTAAAAATCAAAAAAAAAATTGGGGATAATAGTTGCAGCTACAACAGGCACTTACAACGAAAGGCAAGAAGAAATCCAAGAAGGGTCCCAAGGGTGGGGTGAAGCAGTAGGGTGAGCAGAAAAAAGATATGAGCAACGTAAAGTGTTTTTCCTGCAAAAGATGGGGCAGTATGCAGTAGTGTGTCCTAATAAGAAGAAGAAGAAGTAGCAGATTGTAACTTCAACTGAAGTTGATAGGTTCACAAAAAAGTTTTACAAGGGACTTTCCCTGATTACTTGTCATTCTTTGACTTCAACAAGATGTGGAAGAGATTTCCACCAAGTCTAGCAAGGAAATGTCCTTGATTACTTGTCAGTGATTTAGTGCATCTACTACCCGTGTTTGGTACATAAATGGTGGAGCCTCCAGTCACACGACAGGTGTTCGTGAGTACTTTACAGATCTTACTACAAGTGGTTTAGATCTCAAGGTTGTACTTGGAGATAACACCTCTGTCAAGGCAGTTGGACGAGGGACAGTCTCCTTTCAAAGGGAGTCCAGACAGTCCATGATGGTGAGGGATGTTTTGTATGTCCCTCGGTTGAAGAAAAGTTTGATATCGATTTCCACCATAGAGGATACGGGATTTTGGGTACTATTCTAAGATGGGCATGTACTGATTCATCCTAAGCGATCCAGATATACTATAGCGGTGAGGATTGGAGTTCGATGTCGAAAGCTATACAAACATTCTTTTCATCTTTATCATGCCTTAGCAATAGCAACAACAGTGATAGTTGTGACTTACAGAAAGTTGTGGCACAAGAGGATGGCCCACTTGCATCATCCATTTCTAAAGATTTTGAGAGAGATGGTGACAGGTGTGCCAGAGCTTAGCACAAAGCACAGTGATGTGTGCAAGGGGTGCGCAATAGGCAAGTAAACCAAGAATGATTTTCCAAGAAGTGAAACAGATCAGCAAGGACACTTGATTTGGTACATTTTGACCTTTGCGGTCCGATGTCTACTGCATCATTGGAAGGTTATGAGTACTATGTGATCTTCATTGATGACTTCTCTAGGAAGACCTAGATTTACTTTCTAAAGGGAAAGAAGTCGAAAGAAGTCTTCAAGAGGTTCAAAGAGTTCAATACTCTTATGGAGAACCAAACATGAAGGAAGCTCTGAGTGTTGCGATCAAATAACGGTTGTGAGTATACCTCCAAGCTAAGTCACTTGACACGAGGACATGGCACACGACGGACACAAGAATACGAGTGTCCGACACGGACACGGCAACCCCTGAAATTAGGACACGGAGTACACATTTTATTTAGAGAGAGAGAGAGAGAGAGAGAGAGACATTCATATCCAAATTTTTGTAGAAACTAGAACATTCACAAATATTCAATAGAAATTACAATCAATACACATTACACATTCACAAATCACAACGCATAAGTCAATGATAGACCTAACTGAAACCCCCATTAGTAGAAAGGGATAGGTCTCAATCGACAATTGAAACAAGGGAAAAAGGTTGGTGATTGGCTTCCCTCGCCCACACTATTGGATGCCCGCGAGAGCCATAAGAAAGCTACGCAAAATAGGACTATTTCTATTTGATTAGATTACATGGATGGGGGCCACACCCTATTATTATATGTTCCCATTACTAAACAGTGAACGCCCTTTATATTTTAGATTATACCACTTACAATGATGATTCCACTTAGATTGAATGCCATGGATGGATAGTAATAGAAATAAAGGGTAACCTCTCCTATGTGAAATGAATCCCCTTGTGATGTTGTTTGTGGAATATGCCCCCACATGATACTTATCGGTATGCTCCCTAACTTGATTTGAGAGGCTAAAAGTCAAACAATGTAATATGTAAATGTACATAGAAGAATACTAGAAATACATCACTATTAAAAGCCAAACAATGTAATATGTAAATATATATGGAAGAATAAAATACATCACAAATTGCAGACAAAGAAAGAGAAGGATGACAAACATGGAGGGCTATAATTCCATCGGCACAGTGAGTTCTCATAGACTCATAAAATTTCTCATTAAGTCATCAAATTCAAAATGTTCTATTACATAGATGTCGGGATCATATTTCTCATTAAGTCATCAAAATCAAAATGTATTGCATAGATGTCGGAATGCCACTAGAAAATACAAAATGGGGTGGATCAAGATGGAAAACCTTCTAATGCTCTTCACCTGCAAAAAAAAACCCTCTTAGAGCTCAATCCTCACTGAAAAAAGTGAATGAATGATAATAAAATTGTTTTTTATCGTTTTTTTGGGTTATAAGTGTCCTGTTTTAGGGACACGGTGTCCCAAATTTGGGACACATCCTGACACAGTGTCGGGCATGTGCTTTGGACGTGTCCTGTTTTAGGACACGTCCAAAACAAGTGTCTGACACCGTGTCAAGACGTGTCAGGTGACTTAGCCTCCAAGTAGTTTAAAGAGTTCTGTGTGCAGGAGGGAGTTAAGAGACAATTGACAGTACCATACATCCCACAATAGAATGGGGTGGCAGAGAGGAAGAATAAGTTGGTGCAGCAAGATCATTGCTACATGATCAAGGTTTGCCATTCTTTCTCTAGGAAGAGGCTTGTAACATAGCAGTGTACATTCAAAACAGGAGTCCCCATAAGGTTTTGGAGTGTAAGACTCCTGAAGAGGTTTTCAGAGGAAAGAAGCCTGAGGTTGGGCACTTTAGGATTTTTAGGTGCCTTACTCACATGTCCTTTTTGAGAAGAGCACAAAGTTAGAACCCACAGTAGAAAAGGGTATTTTTGTTGGGAATGATGAGACTTCGAAGGCCTACTGCATAGACATCCTTGCACGGATATAGCCAGTTTTGAGGCAAGATGTGAGATTGAGGAGGATAAGGTTTTCAAGAAGTCACATGAGTTAGAGAAGGGGGAGTTGCAAGCTCCTACATCTCAAGATGGTACATTGCAAAGTCTAGCTTCACAGAGTTCAGGGTCACAAGTATCAAGGGCGACAAGTTCACAGGTGACATGTTCCCCAAGTATAGGTACAGGTACAAGATCACAGGGCAGTGGTTCCCCAGTTTCAGGTTCACAGGTTACAAGTTCACGAGCTTCAAGGTCGTAAACCACTGGTGTTCCTTCATCGAGTACACAATCTTAGGCAATTGATTAGGGTGAGCAGGAGTAGTTCCATCCACATGAGGTTACTTCAGGCAAGAGGAAGCCCAAGTGGCTTTAAGATACCTTGAAGAAAGCTTACGAGTTAGTGGGGACTCCCAAGAGGACTATGAGAGAGACTATGGTGCCAAAGAGATTTTGTAGCTATTTAGCTATAGTGAGCAGTATTAGTGAGTCGGAGCCATCGTCTTATGAGCAGGAAGTAGGCGAGCAGGTCTGGAGAGATGCCATGGTAAAAGAGTATGCCTCCATCATGAAAAATGATGTCTAGAAAGTTGTGTCAAGACCTGAGGGGAAGTCAATGGTGACTTCCAAGTGGCTCTACAAGATAAAATATGTTGTGAATGGCAGCATTGAGAAGTACAAGGCCCAATTTGTGGCGAGGGGGTTTTCACATGTAGAGGGAGCTGACTATGATGAGACCTTCACTCCAGTTGCTCAGTATACTTCGATCAAAGCAATGATCTCCATTGCAAGAGAGATGGGTTAGAAGATCCACCAAATGGATGTGAAGACAACATTTCTAAATGGATTCATATAGGAGTTGTACATAGAGCAACCAGAGGGCTTTGAGGTGCATGGGAGAGATTCTCATGTATGCAGACTGAGAAAGGGCACTATATGGACTGAAGCAAGCCCCAAGAGCTTGGCATTCGAGGATAGATACTTACTTCTAGCAGATGGGTTTCTAGAAGAGCGAGATAGATCCCAACCTCTACTTCATTGTGGTTGATGTGGATCTGCTCATTCTGACGCTGTATGTGGATTAATTGTTAATTAGAGTAGAGAAACTCATAGCCAACTACAAGAGCGATCTTGCTTCAGATAAGATACCATTTCATCTGGGATCATGTTCAAAGGGGGGTAGTTGAGTTTCAGTATGAGTCTACAGATGAGCAAGTAGGAAACATTCTCACTAAGTCATTGATGAAGGGCAAGTTTGTTTATTTCACAGACAAGATGGGAGTTGTGAAGAACACTTTCCTTGTTAAGAGGGAGTGTTGAAAAAGTTAACTCGAACAAGTGGTTTCCTAGGCTCGGTGCCTAGCCTAGGAAAAGTGTCCAAGGAGGACCTCATGTTATTTGACTTTATGAGATATAAAGTTAAAGTAACTTTTTAGTCTAATATTTATGAATAAAGTGACTTAAGGTGTTTTAAGTTGTGTCAACAAAGAATTAAAACACAGTCGTAGATCTATATGGTCGAAGATTTAATCTCCACCATCAGATCCTAAGTTTTGAGTCGATTTCGTAATGAGATAATATAGAAGGTGATTTGAGGAAAGAGGAGGCATTCAATGTTATTTCTTCATGAGAAGTTGAAGAGAGAGACCGAAGGAGCGACTCAATGCATGAGCAGCAACAAAGGGGCGCATTTCAGAGAGAGAGGGTGCACTTCACTAGAGGAGGGTGAATTCAAAGATTGAGTTCAACTATAGAGAGAGAGGGCGAATTAGTGAGAGGGTAATTCAGTAGCAGAGGGTCATGAAGCCCACGTAAGAGAGCAGATGGAGGGGCACAAATCCAAGACGTCCAACAAAAAAGAGGGGCATGAATCTCAAGAGATGTCCAACAAAGATCAAGCACAAACTTCGAGGCAAGGGTTTAAAGATAAGTTTGTGATTATTGGAAGAATTTATGTTGTACTTCTTTGTAAATCTGTTTGAGATAATAAAATATTCTCTCATTGGTTTTCCCGCAAGGGTATTTCCAGGGTCATATTGACCAAAAATCTTTGTGTCAATTTAAGTGTGTATTGTTGATTTAAAAGAGTACAAGACTTCATGTGTTTCTAGTTATAAATATTTGTTTATGCTTATCAATATTATCTAGGCAACACGATTGCGTTGGGCATTAAACAATGATTTAATGAGACTTGGAACCAAGTTGGGGTCGAAGTATTTCAGAGCATTGAAAATTAAGAGTATTGAACTCTTTGCATGCTAATGAAGACTGTAAAATTCGGGGCTGTTCTCTTAGACTACTGCCATCTGAGTCCACGAATTTCATAAAAAAAATCAGACCTTTAACCACTGCTGCTGCTGTTCAAACCATCACTGAGAGCCTTCAAAACAAGTCCACTGTTTTATCCTCTACTGCTGCCACCGAATTCTTCCTTTAGCTCCAGTTTCAGACTTGGTTTTGTCAAGAAAGTCATGGTCTGCTGCCACCGAGTTTTTAACAACTGTTGACCCCAAAAGAAGAGTTTATCTGCTTCAAAAATCAGCCTGTAAAAAATAACTGTCTGCTGCCTCCGAATTTTCAAAGTCCACTTGCCTCAGTCCATGAAAAACACAGTGCATGCTGCCTCATTCAAACCTCCGAAATTGCCTCAGTCTGACCTCCAAAATTGCAGAGCTAATCCGAAAATTTTGTGTGTATAAAATGAAGTTTCGATGGGTTATTAATACTGGTTTTTCATTGATCCGACATGTAATAAGAAATAATTTTATTTTTAATTTAATTTTTATAAAAAAATTGACTGAGCCGACTTCTACTTGAATTATTTTTATTTTGTGTTGACACATAACTTTACCATTTTAATGGTCACCATGAGGTCAAAACATTTTGTCATTTTATTTGTTCCACAGCCACTCCTTACCATAAGTAAGGGTGTCCTCCGTACATTACCATCAAAAGGGTGCCATTAAGCCACTAGGGCTTCCATACACA
>LPNX010770837.1:459358-480419 GCA_001517045.1 Pseudotsuga menziesii
CTGTGGGATAGCTTGGTTTCTCCTGGGGTACCATGACATCATCATAGCATGAATGACCATAGAATGGGTCATTAATGCTTCTCTAACCCATCTAGGGTTTCTCCAACGTCCATCAAGGCTTCAAGACCATTTCCAGGTTCCTCAATGTCTTCAGCAAGATGGTGGCTTCAAGATCCATGCTTGTGGGTACAAGAACCTTGTCAACTGGGTACATGGTGCTTCAAGGCAAAAACCCACGTTGTAAGGGATCAGGGCACTGCAGGTGGGACTTGGTGGCATCAATGACATCCCGTGGGGCCACTGCAAGTCCATGTTGGCATCAATGACAATTTCATCAACATAAACAGTGCATTCAAAATATTTACTGATAACCCACACATGAATATCTTCTACAGTATGCAGCGAAATATAAAACTGAGAAATAACTCACAACATCACAGCATAAAAATGACACAGTGATTTTGGGTATGGAAACCCCCGAAAAAACCCAAGATGGGAAAACCAGTGCAACAGTCAGATATAGATTTTATTATGAGAAAATATGGAACGTTACAATCACTCCAAATTCACCCAAACCTGGCGAATGCAGCTATCCGACAGAAACAGTGGACGAACCCCCAGCTAAACCTTTGCATCCCCATGAGAGAGTGTACGCCCAGTTGTACGGTCTCACACGTCTGGATCCGTACGACTGCTATACGGAATCTGTACGGTCACGCTAGCAGTTGTAGGAAATCCGTACAAAATGGTATGGCCTTCCTCCTGTAGCTTTGCCTGTCGACCTGTGTAGGTTATGTTTGCTCGATGAACCTGGTCCTCAATCCTTCGTCTTCCCAGCTAAATCCTCTGTCTGACTTTTCTCCTCCTGTCTCTGTCGAAATGCAAGTGTGTGTCCTCTCAACCAATTGACCTCTCTTATATAACTTTAGGTAAAACTTTCACTTTCACTTAAAGTCAATAATCATTTTAATTATTTTCCAAAGTAAACTTAGGAAAAATAATTTAATACAACCGGTTTCCTATTTGAGTCTTTTGCATGCAAGGACACTTGCATGCAGGAAGACCTTTCTTGTTGCTGCTAATCTAACACGCGATATATCGCGATGTCCACACCCCAGCGATATATCCCAAGGGTAAAAATCACGATTTTTGTACTGATTTTTCCTCAAACATCGCGAGTCGACGAAAAAAGTCGCCGAGCCCGCAGACAGTTCAGGAGTAAAGGTCGTTTTTGGTTTTTTTTCTCATTTTGCTTGCTTGTTGAGGGGTTTAGAGAGAAAAGGAGCTTGATATTAGTTTGTTTGGAGCCAAGGAGTAGATTCATTGTGTTTCCATCAACAATCACCAGGTTATTGTGGATTGGCGATTGACTCCCATTAGTGGTTTCTCAATTTGCAGGTATGTATATCATTGTGTAACCATTTGCTCATCTTTTGTTTACTTTTTTGGTAAAATTTGTTATAGGTTTAGGGCTTTTAGAAATGTTCCCTCTTCTTGCCAAATTTTAAAGAGAAATCTACTACCATTTATGCCAAATCTAGGACCTTTTTGTTATCTGCAACATTTTTTTTGGAAAATTTCAATGAATCTTACCATCTACTATCTTCATTGTTCAAGCTTGAATCTGAAATTTATTTTTCTTTTCTTTTGCCCTAGGTTGGATCATTGTTGTGTGAAAAATCAAAATGCCTAAAGCTTTGGATTTTATGTGGGTATATGGTGATCCCTTGGAAGGGTTTAATACGCAAAAATTGACTTGCAAGTTGTGTGGAAAGGTAATGACAGGGGGGATCAGTCGATTGAAATACCACCTTGCACAAATTGTTGGGCATGAAGTGGGAATTTGTGAACAAGCAACCCCAAAAATTGTTCAAATTGCCAATAAATCACTTCATGATATGAATATGAAGAAAGATGTGAGGGCATCAGTGAGGACTGAGATTGGAAGAAGTAGAACTGGAAGTGAGAGCTTTACCTCAGTTGCACCTTCAAGTTCCACAATGCCCTCATCCGCCTCAACTTACTGTGTTCCAAGAACCACTCCTAGTGCACAACCTTCTATCAGGTCAATGGTTAAAGTAAAGGAGAAGGTTGAAGCAGACAAGCTTGTGGGTAGGTGTTTTTTATGGAGTGACATTCCTTGCAGGATTGCCAAAAACAACCCCTTCTACCAACCTATGATTAATGTTGTTGTTGTTGTTGGCTCGAGGTATGAGGCCCCCACCTTTGATGACTTGAGAGGGCATATCCTTCAAGCTGAAAAGGTTGACTGCTCTCAGAGATTGGAGGAGTTTAAGGAGTCGTGGGGACTCACAGGATGCACAGTTATGTCGGATAGTTGGGCCGATCATAAGGGTAGGAGCCTTCTTAATTTCTTGGTCAGTTGCCCCAAGGGGATCATGTTTATTAGATCTGTTGATGCATCTGCACATATCAAAGATGCAATGTTGTTATGTGAGTTGTTGGATGGGTTCATCCAAGAGATAGGTCCACAGAACGTTGTGCAAGTCATAACGGATAACGCTACTAATAATGTGGTTGCTAGCAGGTTGCTTATGATGAGGCATTCGACTTTGTTTTGGACTCCTTGTGCTGCACATTGCATCGATTTGATGCTAGAGGATATGGGAAAAATTCCTTTCATCAGAGATATTGTTGATTTATCTCCGAGCATCAAAAAATTTATATATAATCATACATCCATGCTCAACTTGATCAGACAATTCACAAATAACAGAGAGATGGTGCGTCCAGCAATCACACGTTTTGCCACAAGCTTCATTTCACATCGATCTCTCTTAACTTGTATGTGGGAGATTAAGAGAATGTTCCTTTCCAATGAGTGGCATGCATTGTCATTTAGCACAAAAACCAGAGGGGCAAGCCATATATAGGCTAGTGTCACTCCAGGAGAACTTTCGGGCAGGAGTGGAGAAGGTGTGTGCTTGTAATATCCCGAATCCCGATATTTTCTATTTCTAAACAATTAGGCGGATACAACTGGGCTTACAGACTGCCAGGCAAAAATCCCTATTTTATAGGAAAAATTAGGGTTAGGGTTTGTGAGATAGAATGCACACTTACCACTGATAACTGGCTGAACTGCTGCAGATAAAGTATGCAAGTACTGAGATCTGGATCGGAGAGGAACTGATCTCTCCTGCCTCTAGTGAATGCTCCAGCAATAAGATGCCCAATCCGAGAAAAAGGTGACGCCCTCAAGGAAGGAGGTGTCCGATGGATCCGCCGATTTGCGAGGCTGATAGCCTCGCTGTGCCGGAGAGATTGACTGGATTATGCTGAAGATTTGACACCCCTAAGCAGGATAGCGTCTAGGTTCAATGAGGTAGCTGCTCACGCCCCTGTAAACCCGGAAATGCTGATAACGGCTTTGGATGAGCTCAGATGGAGCTGATAGTCAAGGAGTGTCGAAGTACGTAGTTGATGGTAAGAATGATGCCTGAGTTTCGGAAGGAAACTGAGATCTGAAGGCCCAATAGCTGATTAGGGCTTTCTAGTTGAAAAACCCCTCTTACGGCTGCACCGTGCCACTGCAACAATCTATACCCTGTGCTATATAACTGATGAATGTACTGAAGAACAAGTGGTGAACCAGTATGGCTTACCCGGAATAAGACTAGGACAGATGTTTCACTGCCGAAATCCTGCTAGCTAAAGACTCTGTCTCCAACCCCAACTGTTGTGCTGCTATCCAAGTGCTCCCAAATAATAATAATCATAAGTGAAGTCTCCTCTTGCTTTACTCTCTATTTATAAAGTTCAACTGCGCAAAACCTAATCTTTGACCTAATTAGGTCACTTTATCTTCTAATTTGTCGTTGACTTGCATGCATGCGGATGGAGACCTAAAAAGAGCATGGTCATGCATGAAGGTGGCCTTTGGCCCAGGTGGCCCTTCTCGACCAAGTGAGGATGCCCTAGATCTTCTATGGATGGCATCAGTCCTGATCTGATTCCCTAGCTATCAGTAACCGCTCGAACCCACAGGATTCACATAGGTTAGCGGTATGGGCCTCAAGGCCTAAAAGGAAGAGGACATTACAGTGCCATTAGTGAACCTTTGGTAAAGGTTCTTTGGTTGGTTGATGGAGACAAGCCTGCAATGGGCTACTTGTATGAGGCCATGGATAGGGCCAAAGAATCCATCCGTGCATATTATGAGGACAAGATGGATGAGGGGTATGAGAGAAGATTATTGATATGGAAGGTCATTGATGAGCGATGGAACAATACACTCCATCACCCCATTCATGTTGCAGGGATCTACCTCAACCCCGCATTCTCCTACTCTTGTGGTTTTAGATTTGATGCTGAGGTTATGGATGGATTCCTCACATGAGTTCAGAGGATGGTGCTAAATCTACAAGAACGTGCGGAGATTTCTAAAGAAATGAAGATATATAGGATGGCTGGTGGGACATTTGGCTTTGACATGGTTGTTCGTGATAGGAAGGCCAAAATGCCAGGTAAGCTTTAAGTTCATTTTATTCCAAATTTCAATGTCTCTTCTCCATTTGTTTCAAAGTTCAAACTTTAAAATTTCAATGTTATTTTTCTTTAATTATGTTTCTAACTTTCTACTTTCTCTTATTTGTTCTAGATGCTTGGTGGACAAGCTATGGCCGAAGAGTACCCCACTTACAAAAGCTTTCCATTCGAGTGCTAAACCAAACATGTAGCTCGTCAGTTGCGAGCGCAATTGGAGTGTGTTTGAGAAAATACACACCAAGAAGCGCAACAAGTTAAAAAATTTCAAATAAACTTCTGAAGTTATTTTAAATTATAAATTTATAATTTTATGCACATTGCCATGCCAACCTTTAAAGTTTAAATTATATATTATAAAATTTGAATTATAATTTATAATTTATGTCCCTCAAACAAGTTGGAAACTTCCCGCCTCAATGACATGGTCTACGTCTACTACAACCTTCAATTATGGGTGAGGCAGCTTCGGAAAACACCAGATGTGGATGCCATTTCATTGGATGGGATTGACACCGCTGCTGCATGGAGGGTGGAGAGCGAGGTACCTGTTCCACCGCTGCTACATGGAGGGTGGAGAGCGAGGTACCTATCATGGAACAAGACCTTGATTGGTTACATGAGGATTTGAAGGGGGGGTGGGCCAAGTGGCAGGGGAGGTAATAGAGGAAATGGAGGATGATCTAGTGGATATTGGTCGTGGGAGTGCACCACCACTTTCACAGACACAGACACAGACAGTGACAACAGAGCGAGCTAGACTTAGACATAGCAGTGGCACTACTACCAGTAGAGGACACCAGACTCTAGCTTCTTCCTCTTCTAGAGGACGCCAAAGTGTAGCTTCTCCTTCTGTTAGAGCACATCAAAGCCTGTTGCCACTCGTAGGGCCTTCTTCAGCTAGAGGAAGAGACATTACCAGAGCCATCACCTTTGCCCGTAAAAGGGGCAGAGGGAATCACTAGTTTGTTTGATTTGATTTCATTGTACTATGCAGTATGTAGATCTTGGTTGACAATTGCCTCATGATGATGAGATACATTTATTATATTTTTTGATGATATTTTGAGCCTCTAGAGTCAGTACACTCATTACTACTCAAGAGTCAAGACATGATTTAGTATTGATGTATGATATATCATTAGACATCTTATACATCATATATATATGTTTTATTTTCATATTTATGTGGCAATGTGTTTATTTGATGGTGTTGTTGCTTTAAATGTTTAAAAAATTGAAAAAAAATGAATATTTTTGTATTTTTTTAAAGTTTGCCGATATTTTCCCCGATGTTGTCGATAAGTTGTGTTCCGGACCCTCGGCAATATTTTCGCTGACACGATGTCTTCCACACTGTTTCAGAGAACCTCTGAAAATTTATGTGGATGGGTTGGCCAACGGCCCTATTTCAAAGAAACCTTGAATCATGGCTAAACGCCGAAATCAGAACTCAACTTTAATACCAAGTGAGACGAACAAAATTTTGCTCACACAAATTACCAAAATACTTGGACTAGTGTTAAATTTTTGTAACTTGGAACTTGGAAGTTGTTCCCCTTAGTGATTTTGCCTAAGTCACTTGGAAAAGAGGTCAAGTTCACATGACTTTGTATTAATGACTTGAGATGAGCATTAAATGCACTTTAGGGATTATTGTGCACTTTAAGAAAAATATTAAAAGGGTAGTGGAGTGAAAATTAATTAATGGAGAAAAAATAATAAAGGAATTATCTCATCCACTCATCTAATTCAATCTGGGCCCTTGGATTAGAAGGCCCTTCACTTACCCCAATGAATTTTTATTTAATGACAGTATCCATGTGAAAAGGCATTCGATTCCAAGAGATTTGGAGGAGGGCATTCTTCATGAGCATTGGAGAAGTCGACCAGCAGGAGAGGGAGAAAAAACCAGCACGGATCTCAAATAAATAAACCAGCATAGTATTGGCATGCATCCCAATGCACCCAGCACAGAAATCAAGGCAGGAGGTTCAGCATTAAAGGCAACCATACAGCATTAACAGCAGTACCATACAGGCATTCTGACAGTCCATACAGTACGGATTTCAGTCTGTGGGTGGCTCGAAAATCGAAGAGGCAGTTTTGTTGAGGCATGAATTTCCAGATTTGACTGTGGACACGAATTTCCAGGAGGTGACCGTACAGCAGACACAATCCGAGGAAGAATTCTGCCTGGTCTGTACAGCCTGTGTTAACTCATTCTGCCACGAAATTCGAGGCACTGGGTGGAGATAAGTTGGACAGTTGATTTTGTCATTACTGCTGTAATTTTTGGTTTTGTTGAAGAAATTAAAGACTCCCTCTCTCAAACAGGCTTTCCCATTTTTGGTTTTGCCTCAGCAATTTGCCGAAAAATTCTGAGTCTAAAATTTCATGGTGTGGAATTTTTTTATTTAAATTTCCGCCAGAAAATTTCTGAAAATATGATGTTCTTTCTGTGTTTGAAATCTGAAATTTTTTGAGAAAATTACAACTCATTTACAGCTTTCAAATAAACTGGGTTGCCAGTTGGGCATTAAACTCATAAAAATTTGACTTGAAACCAGGCTGGGTTTGAACACCTAAAACTTTCAAATAGTATATAAAAATTCTGTTGGATAAAACGAATATATGTATAAAAGTATGAGATATGAATGTGGTATTACAATACAATAGGGATCCTAATAAATAGGTTTACTTGTGCCTTTTCAAATGAAAGCACATGTCTTTATAGTCAACTTAAATACTTTCTGATTTCTAATTATTATTTATCTTTTATTTTTATTATTATTATTATTAATTATTATTCAATATTTATTTATTTTATCTATTACAACTAGTTATATGACTTCAGCTAACATGCTGACTTGCTCATTGTTTAGGGTAGATACATAGGAAATGAATAAGCTCTTGCATGAGCATTAGGGTCGGTTCATGTGCTGTTAAGGAATAAAAGAAGATGCGAAGTGTGTTGATTTTTCTTGCATTGATGGTCATTGCTAATGAATACATGCAAGGCTTCTGGTGTTCACATGCACTGCAGCACTCCTAAGAAGAGCGCATGTCCTGCAGTTGGAGCCAAATGTTACTACCTATATTGCATGGGTGTTGACCAAGATTTTCCTGGGATTTCTGGGCACTTCACTACCCTAAAACAATAGTTAAAAACCAAAACCTCGGTCCTGGGATGAGTGTAAGAAATTATGGGCATGGTAACAACAATCAACAGCCTTACGTCTCAATTTTTGAGCAAACCTCTGAGCGCCCAATCAGCTTTATGGGCATAATTTCGCAAGTAAACAATCTTTATCTTGAGTTCTAAGCTTAATGCCAGCATCAAAATGCTCTAGCCTCTAATCATCAAATCTGGGCGGGGTTGTCCATGAAAGAAGCACTTCTGAGCATCCATACAGAAGTAGACAGCCCTAATGCATAAGTTTTGGGCATGAAAAAAGGCAGGTCTTCGTGAAAATGACATTTATTCCAAGTCTGGGTGGTAAGTAGAGTGATTTTTTTTTACTAGTATGCCCTAACATCCCTGAAACTCCAATTCTGGGCGAATTCAAGAGAATTCTGCGCATAGACAGTGGCAGCAAGCAGCATATTTCTCAATTCTCGGCAGGTTATAGCAAATTTTCAGCTCTAATTATCAGTTCTTTGGCAAAGTTCATGGTAAAACAGCAGTAAACCTACACCATATTAAATGCTGGACGAATTCTGGGCACATTTTTGGGTGTTTTCATGGAACAGCAGTCACTAAACAGCCTGAAACCCCATCTCTATACCTTAAACTAGCAGTAGATCAGCATCAACAGCAATTCTGGGCATGAAAACAGCCTTAATATCCACTTCTGGGCAGTTCTGGGTTTATTTCAGACCCTAGATAGCAATTCTTAGCAATTTTGTGGATGCAAACAGCCTTGAAAAGCAGATCTGAGCATAAAACAGTCCTGTATCTTCAATCTGAGTGACCTGTCTGTGAGAGGCAGCACAAAAAGGGTGGACATTTTCTCTTTGGAAGGCAGCATTCCGCCCTAATCAAAGTCTCAACCATGCATTAAGTCATCTAGGAGAGGTCACAAACTTGAATAGCTTGGAGGAGTTTAGTGATGTAAATAACCAACAGTAAGGGACTGTGGCAGCACTAGTCTATTTTGGATGGAGCATCTCATCTTTGAAGCTCATCTTATATCATTAGTAGGGGTTGGTGAGTGGACATCCTTTGAAGGTGCATCTTTCTTGGGGTTTTACTTTTGTCTTTTGTGAGGTTGCTTCAAAGACTTCTAGATGAAAAGGATGAAAACTGGTTGTCTAATGGACATCACTTGATTGGTTTGGCTTCCTTGTGGACCTGGCTTGTTGAGAAAGTTTCTTTGAAAAATCCTTTGGAGGCTACTATGCATACATATTTGGTTGGTTGAGTTTCCTTGTAAAAATTCCTTGGGGGTTTGTTGACCATTTATGGACATTACTTGTTGAGGAAGCTTTCTTTGAAGGGGGCTTTGGAGGCCATGTGGCATCATCTCTTGATTTGTTCCCTTGCTTGATGCAGGTGACCCCCCATCTTGGGGCCTTATGTATCTCAGCTTTGTGCAAGTGGCATTGACCACCCTTTTTGCAATAATTTAGGAGTTTGTTAGAAATAAGTAGGGTTTTTGTTATTCATTTACCCCACCTTAGAGTAAATCTAAGACAAGATAAGATAATTTTATTAATGTCCAACAAATGACCACAAAAGTAGGTCAATGGGACTGTTTAATACCATGATAACAATACAAAATGAGAGCGTAAAAGTAGCTCCTATAAAACGCTAAAAGCAGAAATCAAACCAAACCCTAGACCTACAAATGGAGAGCCAGTCTTGAAAAAAAATATATACAAGGAGAGACACAAAGAGAATTAATCCAAGGTAGGAAAGTGGATCCAAGAGCTGTGATGCAAAGATGGTGATGTTAAAACTGTCATGGGCCACTGAAAGCACTAGAAGCACTGGGAGTAAGGCTACTCTCCTGTATAAAGAAAGCCACTTCCTCATATGAACTCATGGTTGCATTTTTGAGAGCTCTCTCTCTTTTGGAGCCTAATTGTCATATCTTTTATGGATCATTTTGAAGTATGAGTGACTTCTTGTTTTGGGTTCTATTGGTGACTTAATCTTTGAAGTAAGTTGTTCATTTTGGCATTGTAAGATCTGTTTCTCTAGTCCATAAAAAGGGTAGTGCTACTCCATTATCTTTGTAGATTGATTTAAGTAGTTTGCATCTGTAGGAGGGGTACTCATCAATTTTGCATAGGCTAAGGGTGACTTAAATAGATGAGTTAAAGGTATATGCATGTATGCTACTCTTCCTAAGTGAAATTTGCAAATATCTTCAAATTGTTTGGGGTAGGAAGTTGGCATGTGTTTTGTAGGGGTTCCGGTCAAATACATACACACAAGGCCTAAGGGAGATCATCATGTGACTCCATATGCCATAGGGAGGAACTGGTCTTCATAACCCTCCCATCGCCTATACTACAAAGAAAGACCTCAGATTTTGCAAAAGCTAATTCTTTAAATCACCTTATGCCCTCATTGCCATAGAGCCTAGCAGTCTTATCCAAGGAAGCCCCACTCGAGTTGGAGAAGAGCCAACCGGAATTACAAAGAGGTGGTCATCAAAGTTACAGTGGATACCACCTTTGAGTTATAGTTGGGCTAGTTGTGTTCTTTGGGGCTTAAAATATGCCTACTAGTTCATGTTGTAACATGGTGAACACTTTGAGTCAATTCATGGTGAAGCCAAAGCAGGATCATTGGGTAGCAGCAAAACATGTGTTCAGATACTTGAGGGGCACACTGGGGTATGGGATTAGATATTTTGGAAATGGTGAGGTGAAGTTGCAGGGGTATACAGACTCAGATTGGGAAGGCAATGCATCAGACAAGAAGACCACCTCAAGGTGCTACTTTAGCTTGAGATCAGCAATGATATCCTGGTCCTTAGACAAAAACAGACGTCTATGGCACTTAGCTTAGCAGAGGTAGACTAAATGGCTGCTAGTAGTGCTAGTTGTGAGGCCATTTGGCTTCACAAGTTGCTTGCCTGATTATTTGATCAGGAGTTGGATCCCACAATGATTTATTGTGATAATTAAAGTTGCATCAAACTCTCTAAGAATCTAGTGTTTGAAGACAAGTCCAAGCACATTGAGATCAGGTTTCACTTCATTCGAGATAGGATTCAAAAGGGAACAGTAAATATGTACCAACAAATCAACAAGTTGCTGATATTCTAAGTTCTAACCAAGCCCTTAGCAGAAGACAAGTTTGTATCATTCAAAAACAAACATGGATTGGTGCATAATTTCTTCCTCCCTATTGCCCACCTATTTCGACTAGGTGGCAACCTCATGTACATTGAAGATGTACATTTTGTACAAATTGTACCTTGAAAAAATCTGAGGATTTTTCACTTCTGCAGAGCAATTGCCCCTTTGTAAAACGAAATGTCCGCTCCCCTGCGTGGGAAAATTAATGTAATTTTATGTGCTAGTATGGGTCATATGATATGGATGCCACACCATGGAACTGGTTGTTAAGGAAGTCCCCTCATCAAGTGTTTTTCCCCTTTCCAATTAATCTTGTTGTGTAAACGACTTTAATTGGTTTGGTTTTTCACTCAAAATCTTTCAAAGTGGTGACGGGCGTTCTAACAGTCAAGTCCATGGGGTGGCTGAGGGTTCAAAATGTTATTCATGACCATGCTAGACATTTGTATAGAGTTTTGCGGAGTTTCGTTATGTTGTTGCATTTTTATTAATTTTTTCCAGTTAATTAACTTCACCCCTTGGTGGTTAATTAACTAGGTGTTGATGTAATAATGTAATTGCTCAAGCACTGGCACTTTGTAATAGGGGCTATGAATGCAAGATAAATTACTATGAAACCCCCTAAGCCACTGCTTCGAGTCCCATGTCATTCTGATAAGGGGTCTATCTCCCCTAGGGAATTAATTAATTTCCCTAAGTCAAAAATTTAAATTATTTGATTTTGAAGGAAAAAATCAAATAAGGCCATGGTATTTAAGTTTGGGGGTGGCCAAGCATAGTCAATTTTTATGGTCAAAATAAATGTCTGAAGACCTCCTAAGTGGGGCGTCCCTCTTGTCTTAATAAAAGATTAAAAATAAAAATTAAAGATAAAATAAAAAATTAAAGATCAAAAATTAAAAAATTAAAAAATAAAAATATTAAATAGAAAATAAAAAGATAAGAATAAAAAATATAAGATTAAAACATGAAAATAAAATTAAAAGATTAAAAAATAAAAAGATAAAAAGTAAAAGTAAAAGATTAAAGATTATATAAAAAATTAAAAAATTAAAGATAAAATTAAAAATAATAAAATTAAAAATTGAGTCAAAGGAGGCCCCACTTGAGTCATGGAAACCCTAGATCTAAGGGTGTAGATTGATTAAGACATGGATCAAGCACCTAAGCCATGGATTGAAAAGTAATCTAAGGGTGTAGAATGGTTGAGAGGGATGCAAAGTCAAATACCTAGATCTAGTGGTGGAGATCTAATCTAGATCTAGATCTAATCTTGGCCATTGATCTTCAAGGGGTTGGGGTTGCTCCTCAACTATATAATGGGGGTCTCACTCCCTCATTTGATATCATCTCTCATGCTATTGTTATGCTGCCGGAATATTTCCCCACTCTTCTCTCATATTCTTTTGGCTATTGTAATCTTCTTGCCCTAGTTGGGCCATTTAATCAAAGAAATTCTTTGGAGGGACATTGTGCTGCAGTCTACATTTTTCATGATCCATTTCTTGTGAGGTAACTTGTATATTTTCTAGTTTTGCATATTTGTATTAGTCTAGTTAGCTCTCCACAAAGTATTTTGTGGATAGATTAAAGAGTACAAGTATTTTTACTCTCTTTTGTGAATGGTTTAACATTTTTCTTCAAAGTATTTTGCAGGGATTGTTAGACATTCATCACTAGGCTTACAATTTTTTGCAGATCTAGATTTGTTTGCAGGTTTTCCAAGCAAGGATATCTCTCCAAGGGTTTCGTTTCTGCAAAATTTCAATTCAGCCATTTTCTTTTTGCCTTCCTGAAACTGGGTTTTATTCACTGTATAGTGAATATAACCCTTGTTTTAGGGCCCCCATCTATTATATATTAGTATAGGCTTTTATTTCTGCTGTTTAAACATCATTTAGGTGGCTGGAAACTCATTTTCCAGCCCTCTAAACATCATATTTCTGTCATTTTCTACACTCAGATTTTTGCTGTAAATAATTTTTTTTGGGTACTAATTTTTTCTGATAATTTCTTAGTGTTTACTGTGATTTCCAGCGAACATAGCTTGCTGGTTTGTGACAGGTTTTGCACAGGTGAAGGAGAGGTGCTGCCCAAATAGGCCCAGAAATACATCAAACTTCAACCGGTTCCAAAAGGGGTCCAAACCCTCACCTCTCTCTCTTTTTTTTCCTGAGATTTGTAAACCCCAACGAGAAGTTCTCTTGGGGTATTCTGCAAAGGTTAATAAGCATTTGTAATCTGTATGTAAATAGATTAGGAAGTAGAGTAGGAAGTAGAATACTAGTTGCTTAGATTTCTATTTATGCAACTTTTTTCTGTTTACCCACCAATCTTTGTGACAGACCACCATCTCCGTCACAGAGATTGAAGTGAGATTAGTTACTCAGTTTTATTGTTCTGTTACCCACCTATCTCTGTTACAGACCACCATCTCTATAACAGAGATTGTTGTGAGGTTAGCTTAAGCATAATTTTCATTTCTGTTTACCCACTATCTCTGTGACAGACCATCATCTCTGTCACAGAGATTGTTGTGCGGTTAGGCATTCCTTTTACAGTTTTCGTTCAAGTTCAGTAATCTTTAATTTTCTGTTAAAGGAAGTAACCATACAACCCATCTATCCTGCGTATCCTCTATCCACTTGTCATCTCCCTTTAGGGACTCCAAGTTGGATATGAAAAGCAGGAAAAGTGGAGGCTTAGGTAATTAGAACAACACTTTCATTTTTGCTACAATTTCAACACATTTTACTTTCCAAGTCCAAGATCAAGTACCAGCACCTCCCATAAGGGATACCGCTTGGTTGATCTTGTTGACCGTTTAAAATTAACCTTGCATGCTAATCACCAAATATTAAAATTTACCCTCTAAAATTAACCAACAAAAACTTCAATATCTCCTGCTCCTCTACTCGATTATCACCCTTCGGGGTACTCACGAGATACGACAGGGGATAGAGAAGTCTTAGTTTAATAGGCATCCATCTAGTAATTTTCCTGTTAATTAAAAACAGCGACCTCGGAGGCGACTTGGGGTAGTAGACCGTGGGGGGTCTCTAGGCGTTTTACGTCCTCCTTGTTGAGCACCAGGCCATTGGGGTTTGACCTGTGAGCTACGGGTGGGCTTTGCTCCCACTTTGTTGAGCGCAACAGCATTCCCTCTTTGACTTGAGAAGCACTAGATTGGGGTAGACACACCACCGATTCGAAAACTAATTTCAAGAGGAAAAACCTTAATAAAATTTATTAAAAATTACCAAGAGACATTGCAAAACGTCCTACAAACACAAGTCACTACTGTTTATCCTTGCCTTGCTGTTCAAGGTTTTACTACAAGCACTTTCACATTTTATTTCACTGCAAGCTTTTCACTTTTCAATTGCAAGTATTTCTTTCAGTTTCGCAAACTCTTATGGTGGCATCTTTAATTCATTTGATTAAGTAATCATATTGTTTAGTAATTTGTAGATCTTACTTAGCTTAAGCAACTGTGGTAATCATTCTTAATTCTTTTGTAAGTTTGTAATTTGTAATCTTTTGACTCCATTTAATCTAGGCACTGCTCTTGTAATTTTGTAATCTTAATAAAAGATCCCTTTAACTAATAGTTAATAAACTTAGGAATATTTTCCTGTAGGGACTACCCCCCTTGGCTCTGTTGGGATCTAGCCTAAACGGAGGAGTTGTGGACTGTGGTGACAGTGGTCCCCAGCTCTAACTTGCCCCCAAGGACACACAAAGCGGGTTGGAGACTTTCCCGTGTCATAAAGTGTGTATTAGGCGGCAACACTCCCTAAAAGGGAGTGTCGAAGAATGTAGCTTGGACAGAAACTTCAGCATAGGTTCCAATGTGAACGTATCAGAAGTAGTTTGAGTTTAATTTATTTCGTAATTCACTTTAGTTTTGAAATTCTTATGTTTAGTTGTTGAATCTAATAAAATGTATTTCTATACATTAGTTATTTAGACTAATCTCAACCATAGATCTCAATGAGAGATTAAGGTTTCAGCTCAAATATAAAGGCAAGTCAAGATAGAGGGTCTATACACACATACACTTAAAGACAAGTTTTGTGGGGAGGTAATTTAGTTTATCAGTTGTGCAAGTTTAGAGCGCCAAAGAGGAGTCAAGGCCGAGAAACAAGCAAAAAGCAGTGGGCAGGTCCATATAGGTAATTTCATAATGGCGTACGGATTTCGTACGGACAAGTACATAAAATTGTACAGAACAGTTCATACAGTCATACAGACATGCCATATAACAGCCAACAGGCAACAAGTATTTTCTCATTTTTAGTAGACAGTTTTTCCTTACTAAGTGTGCAGATCTGTTTTTTGGGAGTACCATACAACTGTTAGTTTGATAGCCTGTGCAGGTTTCCCTGCAAGTCTTGATTTGTTAATGAAAAGTTGATTTTGAAGAAGTAATTACTTGTGTATCATGTTTATGTTTCTACTATTTACTTTCCAGCTATGTGTTATTGTTGCTATGTGAAGAAAAAAAAAATTGCAATTAAAAAAAACTAGTTTAGTTGAGAACATAAAGACAACAATCACCTAGGGTTTGGCATTTTAAGATCACTAGCTAGAACTTTCCAATCCCACACAATATGGTGTGATTTCCCACAATAAAGAAAAAGTCACTCGCATTTTAGTGTTGTCATTGTCTTCTCGTTTGCCTACTTTATTTTCACTTCTGCTAAAGAAAAGTATTCTTCTTTTTCGCTACCATCGTTCTCATGATTATCCTATACAATAATAGATGAAACCATAGTTTGTAGAGACCATGACAAAATATTAATCTGTGTAGTATAATGTTACAATAATTAAGAGCTAAGTAGTTTAATAAAATAACCTTTCCCTTGTCACCCCATGAATTGTATGAAGTCCCACACTTGTGAATTTCATCATAAGTGCTTGATGAGAGGTTGGGTGCCTTGGGTACTTGATGCTAGAGTTATGCTTCATGTTGTGGTGATGCCCTAGTTGATGATTAGTTGATGGATCTAATTGTATTAGCAGCTATGGTATGTGGTCTATCTTTGGTGTTTGGATGTTGATGTGCTCTCCTATTGATGATATTGGCATGTTTGGAATATCTTGTTTAGCATTTATCTAACACATCATACATGTTGCTTTCATGGAGTGAGAACCCATCATCTTAGGGTCTCCCTAAGTTTTAAAAAGTGTTAGTAACTGCTATTTGATGAAGTATTGCCAATGAAATGATTAGTCTTCTTTAGGAGATGATGTTGCATTTCACACATATGTAACTTGTTTATGACACATCATCTTCTTGTGGAGCACCCTAGTGCTTTGGGTTTGATTTGGCATCTAGATCACATGGACTATCCTTTCCCATGAAGCACTTGGCATTTGGAGGCTTGTCCATGTGTGTGTCGTATCATTTTTGGGCTATTTTGACTTCATTATTGTTAATGCAGCTGCAAGACCCATTCTCAAGGAGGATGGTACCCTAGTCAGTTAACTAGGGTAAAGTAAGACCCTAGAAGGTACCCTAGGGCCTCCAGTAGTCTCCTAGGGTTCTTGGTCTGGGACCAAGCAGGTTAATGGCATGGCAAAGTCCCTAACATATGGTTAGGGCCCCTATATGTCTCTAGGGTATTCTGGTTTGTGAACATACTGTTTCTTAGACACAATGTCCAAGCAGATCCTGCAGGTTGAGACAGAGACTTCCTGGGGTCTGGGACCAAGCAGTTCCTGCAGGAGCATTCATGGTCAGTTAACTAGGTGAATCTTAGTTAAGATGACCAAGATGATGATGTGTAATGCCCTCTATCCTAATCGACTATTGCTAGGTTGTTTATCAAGGGACTGGCCACCCCTTGATGATGTCACTAGCACCTAACCCTTAGGAGCAGTATTGAGGACCGAAGGATCACATCATCCATTTGGATCTTCTCCTTATACAATGATGATAAAAATATATGAAACAATGTACCTTGAGAGAGAGAAAAGATTAAAGTCCTTGGACTTGTTGGTCCTATGGGTAAAAGGGGTTGTTTATCCAACTTTATGGTACACCATGGTCTTATGGGTATGAGGGTTGCCTTATCTTCTTATTGTGAACCCCTTTGGTTGACTTGTGGTCCTTTATGTTACTTGGTCCTAGCACTCTTATTGTGGGTACCTTTGATATGATGACTTTTACTTTTATGTTTTTTTATTTTTGGACCATTGGTACCCTCCTAAGTCAACTTAACTTTATGGTTTTTTTTTGGACCATTGGTACCCTATCCTGGTCAACTTAACTTTATGGTTTTTATTTTTGGACCTTTGGTACCCTATTCTAAGTCAATTTTATTTTATACTTTTATTGGTAACGATTCTAAGTCTTAGGGGTTACCTAAGAGACCTTTCTAGAAGGCTTGTCAAGATTATAATTAAGTTCTTAACTTCATTCTTGAGGGCATCCTGACATGAGAAAAGTTCAGGTCTGATCCTTGTCTACTTGAGAACTTGTTTCCGTTGGTTTGTGTGTGACGCCTAAGGTTATTTTGAAGTTTCTGCTGCTCCTATCTTATTGTAAATTGAGTCGTGACTGTGTCTTCTCTGCTGCCAACGTGACTGAGTCTTCTCTATTGGCTTGACTGTGTGTCTCTGCTACCAGCATTATTGTGTGTCTTCTCTGCTAGCTTGACTGTGTGTCTTCACTACCAGCATGATTGGTGTCTTCTCTGCTGGCTTGGCTGTGTGTCTTCTCTGCCAGCGTGACTGTGTCTTCTCTGCTACCAGGGAGACTGTGTCTTCTCTGTTGCCAACGTGACTGTCTTCTCTACTGGCTTGACTGTGTCTTCTCTACCAGCGTGATTGTGTCTTCTCTGCTACCAGCATGACTGTGTGCTTCTCTGCTAGCTTGATTGTGTGTCTCTCTGTTGGCATGACTGTGTACCTCTTTGTTGGTGTGATTGTGTTCCTCGACTAAGTTGTGACCTATGTCTTTGCCTTCTTAAGAAGTGTTGTTGAAGCCTGGTTAAAGGATTGAAGTTTCTCTTCATGTTGTTTAAGAAATTGAGGTCTATACCCTTACTACACTAACCCTCTTAAGCTCTCTCTCAAGGTACGTCATTTGTTCATTTAGGTGACTTGTCCCTTCGGTGACAAGATCAGAACCTAAAAAGTATCCGAGTATAAAGTCGATCCAAAACAATACTAGACCAGCATTGTTAATATTCTGTGTTACTGTTTATTTCCTATACATTGCCATTTATTGTTCATTAGTTTAACTTCATTATTACTGTTTATGTTCTGCACATCTCAATTAGTAAAACATCTCAAGGACCAACTTTAACGCAATGACCAATGGAGTGTTAAAGTTGAAAGAGATGAAGACTATGTTTGAATTTTATTGCAGCAGTACAATTCTGGATCTAGCCTTGGTTTCAGTTCTATTTATGCATTAAAGTATATCAAATCCTAACCTAACCCTGAACTTTAACAATTATGACATAGACTAACATATGTGGTGGAGCACTCTAGCCCATTCGGAGTACTTTGTGATTAATGGTGACTTAGAGTTGGTTTTCAATGGAGCATTCTAGCTCAGGTCATACGATTTTTACTTGGGGATGTTGATTTCCCATAGAGCATCCTCCCTCTAGCACATGTCTTGGAGGATGTACCCACATATTTATGGGAGTGCCTTACTTCTTAGCACATGGATGACTTCTTGGCATGATTGGCTATCATTATGTATGGAACGCTCCCCTTTGTTTCTCTCCCTTAGCACATGTGGAGGCATGTTCATGGTTTGTAGCAGTGTTATCGAAGTCGAACCGAAACTGGTAAAACCAGTCGATCCAACCAGTTAGGTTAGGTGCCTAAACCATAATTGAAAAAACCCTTGGGCCTTAGATTTGTCTTGAATCGATCAGTTTCGTACGAAACTGGACCAAAACCACCGAACCGACTGGTTTTGGCCAGTTTCGTGCAGAATCAGCCAGTCGGTACTTTGCTTTTTTTTTACATTAGGGACAATTAACAGCCTCTTTGTTAATGTATTTTGGCTCAAAACTTTAGAGATGTATTGCACTTAGTGCTAATTTGGTTATTTGCCCCCGTACTTGCTATATAGATAAGAAACTTTGCATATTTGTTTATTAAGGGTTTGGGTTCATATGTATGCACATGAATATATCTGTTTTTTACAAAATTTGAATATTTTATGTATTTTTTGGCCTATCAGTTTCTTTCCCAATTTTTTTCTGGTTGCGGTCCAGTTCACATTTTGGACTCTGTCAGTTCAATCACCAGTCCGGTTCTGATAACATTGGTTTCTAGAAGGTACCATCCCTTTCCTCACAAAGTTGGTTGACTATTATGGCACCCTTGCTCTTGGATTTGTACACTTCTATTTGGATTGATGGCCTCCCTATTCTATGGATCTAGTGATTGCGGATATTGATCATGGGGCATTTGGATGTAACAAATAAAGTTGTATCCCCCTTTTAATGAGTTATGGCACATGAATTTATTTGTTGGTTGAGGGTTTGACCCGTTGATGTATGGATGCAACCACTTGCACAATTGTTGGGGCTATAAACGACTTGTTCTACACTCACATGTGCCATCAGTTATTGTTCTTTCTTGAGGAGCGTCCGCTCTTTTGACAATACTTTCACAGTAATTCATGCTTTATTGATGGTGCATTCTCTTGGATAACCTCACGTGTTGCCTTTAGAGCGTCCTTGACTTTGCCTTGATTGATGGAACACTCCACAGGGGGGATTGCTAGCATTCATTCCTATGCCATCCAATTGGAGTATTTTCCTTGGAGGGTATCTATTGCACATTTATGATGGGGGCATCCACCTTGGAGGTGCCTTGATGATGTTTCATCCCTTAATTGGAGTTAGCATCCTACTCTAGAGAGCTTGTTGCACATCTTGAGGAGGTTGTTTGGCATTGGAGAGGAACTAGGATGGTCAAACATTGGACCTAGTGTTTCATTCATCACCTTGCATGCTTTGTGGACCTACTTCATTGGAGTAATTCACTTGGTGAGCCTTTGGAAGCTATGTATTGTGGTTTTGTTTGGCATATTCACTCATTTGTTGGAGGCACCTCTCTCTCTCTCTTTATTTGAGGCTTGTATATGTGGCTTTGACCACCATATTTCATGGATATTGTTGTGGTAATGGGAGTATTTTGGTTTCTTTAGTCCTCCCTAGGCTAGATCTAGGATTGTATTCATATTTTATTATGAAAGGAAGATACGTTAAAACCCATATAAGGGTTTGCTCTCACCTTGATTTCTCATGGTTAGATTGTGGGAGAAATCCTCAAGAGCTTAGTTGAATAACTTTTGGTCTCTTTTGGATGGTGAATCAAAACGCTCTCTCTTGAATGGTGTTCTGTTGCACATGTTTCGCTTATGGATTGAATTTCCGATTGATAATGGTTTTAAGTTAATGAAGCAAGTCTCTTTCTTCTCCTATGTGATGGTTGTCAATTGGAAGTGATAGGTTGTAGTGTGTCTCTCATTCTATGGTCATATGCTCTCTTAGACTTGCATGATAATTATCCTTTCAAGATCATTTGAAAATATCTTTAATAGTGTTTTCCCCTTGTAGATTTGTAAAATGGTGAATCAATTAAAAAGTGGCTAGTGTTTGTAGTTTTGTTGCCCTAATCCTTCTAATCTTTCCTTCGAGCCTTCATTGAACCTTGGCTGACCCCATTTTGCCCAATGGATAAGACACTAGTCCCTTGTCCTTCCATACACTTATTTCCTAATTTACTATCATAAATCGCCTTGCTAGAGCTATCTCTTCATTTCAACTTAGACCTCATTGCAAGCTCTAGTAATCCTATCCTAGGGAAGCCTCCCTTCAGTTGGAGAAGAGACACCCTAAAGAGCATAAGAGGGTTTGGTGAGGTGACATTGGCCTCCCTCTTAGTACCAAGACCATACCTAGAACTTTAGGGCTTTATTCTCTTGAAGGGTGTGAGTTTGGGTGATAACAGGCTTCATCTTCTTCTACTTCTATACCCACTTATACATATTGTTATATTGATGACTTCAACACATTAATATGATTGGACATAGATTCACCTTTACTCATTTTAAAATGCAAAAAAACTTCTTCTTTAATAGAAATATTATATCATGAGCAATGTTATCAGAACCGAACCGGTGGTCGAACCGGCCGACCCTGGGAACCGGAACCGGACAAAAACCGGGAAACAAACCGGATCAAAAAACCGGTTGAGCAAA
>LPNX010770837.1:480493-496339 GCA_001517045.1 Pseudotsuga menziesii
AATTTTTTTATTTTATTGAAAGAATTTGAAATTAGCTATTTTTGGGGGTCCTTGGTGTTTTTGTATAGAACCGGCCGGTTTTGTTCTGAACCGGATGGTTTGGAGAAAACCGGGCGGTTTTGTACGGAACCGGTCGGTTTATCCTTAAAACCGGCCAATTTCGTATGGAACCAGCCAAAAACGGTTTGAGTGCATGATTTGACTCGGTGAAGCTTGTAAACCGGTCAAACCGGGGGTTTTTTTCCAAACCGGTTGGGTTTTGATAACATTGATCATGAGCCTTTGACTCAAAATTGTGTACTAAAATTGTTCCAATATTTCCAATGAGCATTTTGACATATCTAGATGATGAAGATCAATCTCTGACATTGCTAAACCAATCTTTGATTTTGCTTTGTCATCTTGTATTGCTCATTTAACTAATTTTTCATAACGACTAGGGTTTTTTCCTTCTCTTGACAACACTCAGTTTGATATACATTTATGTTCATTAAAAACAATTGCATTTTTACTTTCCATGTGTGAAAGTTTATGGCATTATATATCTACAAGTTTATTATATACTTTCGATATTTTCATTTTAGAAAATAAAGAGTTGCCTTGACTAAAAATTTAAAATGCATTTTTTAATTAGCACAAAAAGTTGTTGTCACTAGCGCATATTCTTCTCTTCAAGTTAGGGCACAAGCAGATTCATGTTTCTAATATTATTTGTCTGCTGAAGCAGTATTTTGTCTAGTATATGTGTTAAAAATCAGACCTCTGTTCACTTACAGATTTCGTCAAACACTTCATAAACCTTCGATATCAGGCCTCAACAGTAAACCACAATCAAGCACATTAATTAACCATTCAATGGAACTATCCTGTAGGCTGATATACTGTTTATAAAGCACATTTAGCAGCGGAAAAACATGAATAACAGCAGACTGTAATACACATTTAAAACACAGTATTTTGGTCAAATAGACCCTGGAAAAACCCCTCAACCCCTGGGGGAAAACCAGCATGCAGGATAAAATTTTATTGAGATTCAGGAAAAATCATACATCAATTTTTACAGTCAAAAATCAACTTATCTTCAACCCAGAAATCTGCCTTGGTTTCCGTGCTATTTTCTTCTCGAAAACTGTGCCAAAACCACCAGGTTGCCCAGATTTCTGTACCAGACCGTACAGCATTAATGGCAGCCGTACAGCACCTCGATTTTTGTGCCAGACTGTACAAAAATTTAATGCAGCTGTACCTTCCTCGATTTCTGTGCAAAAACTGATGCAACCGTACAGCAATAAATGCAGCTGTACTTCCCCTTGATTTCTGTGCAAATAAATGCAGCCGTACAGCATTAAATGCAGGCCGTACCTCTCCTCGATTTCTGTGCAACAATACACCTCCTCGATTTCTGTGCCAGCATTTAATGCTCCTGTACTCCTCCTCGATTTCTGTGCAAGCTGTGAATCTCTCTCTCAGCTGTCCTGAAAATCAAGCCCTCCTCTCAGTCTCTTCAGCAATCTCCTGCAAATGTGTTTCTCACACTTCTCTCCAAGCTCCTCTCTTGGAAATCGACCCCTCTCCAAGAAATCTCTCTTGAATGTGTGCCAAAATGAAATCTCATGTACTTTATTTACCCTATTAGGGTTATTCTCATGACTTTTCACCTTCAACGGACGAGATTAGATCTTGGCCAAGAGATCTATGGCTGGGATCTAATCTTTCACTCACTTAAATCTCCTAAGTGAACTTTACACGAAATTTTTCTTTTTGAAAAGTCACATCACCCTAAATATTAAAAAGTACACTTTATGACTTAAAGTCACTTTAAAAACATATTAAAGTGAAACTCACTTTTAAAACATAAAGTCACATCAAAAAGGTACTTTAATAAAAAAAACATTACTAAAGTCACTTTTCGAATATAAATGAGACTCCATACTTAATCACCCCTGCACCTAGGCACTTGATGCAGGAGTGCCACCGAGCTATCAAAAACTAACAATATGTACATTTTGTTTTGCACTCAATGGGGTTTCCACTCAAAATTGTGGGGCTTTCTGGCCATTATGGCTTCTGTTTCAATCTCTTTTGAGCAATGAGTATATTATTTGCATGTCGCTTATCCCATTCTCTATGTTTGTTTCTTCTTATCACTCAAAAATTGTCACGAGTCTCCAAAGATTTCTTCTTGTTTTTTTGTGTTCATCGAGTACTGTTCTAATTATCACAATCATGTATGTACATTCCGGTGATCGTAATTCTTAAGGCAGTGCATTAATCATTCCTAGTATGGTTGTTCAATGATCTTTCTCTCTGTGTGTCAATTGTGCCTAGTGCACGAATCTCTCAAGACATGCATTTTCTCACACTACAACTATAGTAGGTTTTTAATTCTCAGAATTCTAGTTAGGGCTGTGTCTTCAAAGTTGAGGATATGCTCAACTCGCATTCCTTACCCTTCATGATCCTACTTGCAGCTTCTCTCCTCATGAGTGACTTCCTTAGAAAGCCCTTCCTCCGAATAAGAATTTATTTTTTTTCTTTATTCTTTTTTATTTAGAAACTAGGACTTCATAAACTTGAAAAAATTAGAACACTTATATCTTTGACTTTAATTAAGAAATTCACTTATGGCTTAATCTTGTTTGAGATTCTTTGTTCGGTATGGTCTCGTTTTAAATCCTCAATCCTTCTAGATCTCTAGTCCAACTCCTAACATTGAATCATGAACTTTATGCTCTAATACCATGTTAAAATATGAAAGAAAAAGTACATGAGTGATGGAACATAATATTTTATTCCATGAAAGCATTCCATACAATATGGTAGAGCACCTTATATTTCATTCATGAGGTGGTTCAGAATGCCTACATCACCTAACTACTATAACTAATGACAATTTATTATTATAACTAATGACGCTTCAATAAGCCACTTAAAATATAGTATGGTGATTACCATAGTTATCAAAATTGGCCAGTCCAAACTTTAATTGACCATTGGTTACCATAGTTATCAAAATTGGTCGGTCCGAACTAGAACCAGCTAATTTGGACAAGTCCATAGGAAAAACGACCCAAACCAATGCTTGAACCTTGAACTGACCTGCAAGCTGGTTGTATCCCAACTGGCCAGTTCAAAACCAGAACTGTCCAATTTGGATCGGAACCAGGCCTTAACAAAAGCCAGCACACCTGAGTGCTCCCATGCCAATTCAACTGGTTCTTAAATCCAGTTTTCTAGCTAGTTCCCATCTAGTCCTGATCTGACCCTTGGCTGGTTCTGGTTCTGATAGCATTTGATTGTTGCTTCTGTGAGATTAGAAATACTTTGTAATGCCCTAACATGTAAACTACTCTGTTTTATACCTGGAAAGTCCCTTCATGATTATGCTACCAGGCAAGAACTTTATTAGTGTTTGTGCTAAATCCATTTGACTATCGTATTTCTTAGTGTACAATCACAATCCAAAAATTACTCTTTGCTTATTATATTTTTTTCTTGTATGTTCTTGAGAAAATTTACTTCTAACTAATTTTTGGGTTCACAATACAACCTCTCGACAATACATAAGCTCTACAATGGTCACTTTAAGAACATCGTCAACTAGTAACTAATATAAAATCCCCACCCATAAGCTTGAGGTGGAAGTCGATGCCTTAATCAATTGAAATTCATATTAAAATTGAAAATCAGGTTCTATATTTTGACTGCTGAGTTTGTCCTGATTCGTTTAAAAGATCAATTTAATGACAGAAATGAGCTGACAGATTTAATTGTTTCATACCTATAAGGCACATGGAAAGAGACATACCTAATTGCTTAACATCTCGAAGCCTGCAATTTAAAGCACTCTCAATGACAGATTTAATTGTTTCATACCTATAAGGCACATGGAAAGAGACATACCTAATTGCTTAACATCTCGAAGCCTGCAATTTAAAGCACTCTCAAGTAAGAACTCCAGAAAACTAATTCAAAGTGGAAAATCTCAAAATTAAGTTTTATTAGAATAGAATCAACAGACAATATTTATCCTTCATAACTAGGAAAATTAGAAATAATCACGAGAATCATCTTACCGCTGGAATTGTTCAGTATCTATAAATCTGAGACTAAGCTGCAGCAAAGGAAAAAATTATGTTAGGAATTATAAATCTATACCCAAAAAGTAATACTGATGCTATGTTCTCCACTATGCTTATTAGCTAAAATAGCATCAGTAAACATATTTTGTAATTTTCTTTCAACAAAGAGAAATATAATTAATTTGTTGTACATGCTGTAATTAATCATCTGATATATTTATAACTTAATGTCTTCTAGAATTTACAAAAGCCACATAGGTGTTCATTTCTAAACACACATGGTGAATGAGCTTTGCTATTTGCACATAAAGAAATGCATGCCACCATTAACATTAAGCAAAGCATTTTAGGCTATTGAACCCAAAACATGACATTGAAAATAGTGTCAAGAAAAAAATCACCATTTGAGACCAAAACATACTTTTGGCATCCATTCACCCGATCAAGTTTTAGACAAATCAGAATACAGACCCAATAAGACCATATGATGTGATTTTGCAGTTACCTATTTATGGAGAACAAATAATTTCCTAGACTCATAAAAATGTCAATTCTGCATTTCTATAAACCTTAAAAGTGAAATCTTTCAAAATATGAACAAAATTATCTCATTTTACTGAAGCCAACATTTTAAAGATAAAGTTCATTTTGAACGTGCTATATTATTTTGATATAACGATAACTGGAAAACTGGTTCAAGTAAACAATTTCACACCTCCTTGGGACGACAAATGAGAATCCCATCAGAGATGGGGCTAGGGGTCTGATTATTGTGAGATGAGTAAGGTATCAAGCTACTAGTGTAAATGGGATATCCACAAACAACTTGGCTGAAGCCTCGGCACTAGGATTAGAACCAACAAAGGAGATGGCCATAATAAATATAATGTGTGGGGAGGGGATTCAAAGTAGTAATAAGCATTATGAGTAAATTGAGTAATAGCAGGTCATACTCTAAGATAGACAAGATGGTAGACCTGCTGGCAAACATGGGTAAATTTCAAGGTAGGACAACTGCATTAACACAACCATGATGGCAGAAAAGAATGAATTGGCTACAAGAAGCAAGCCAGAGATGCAGCAAAAGCATAGAAAAGTAAGGCAAGCAGAGGGACTCCTGAGTTCTGGTCGCAAAACGCAGAATGGGGCAGAGATTGGGATACGGTACAAAATGTCTCCTAGAAAATTCCACTCCTTGGATCCATCTTGGAGGAGGAAGTGGAGTGAGTTCAAAAGAGGCTGCAGTAGCGAAATGAGCAAGGAGAAGTGCAAGAGGTGATGAAAGAAATTAACTCATGCATGAATAGGCTAGTGATTGACAGCTTAGCAAACTGAGTAGGTAGACTGGAGAGCCAGCAGCAAGGGTCAATTCGGCATTGCGGGACATGGCACCACATGTCTGATAAACTCAATCAGAGACTGCAACAAGTTGAGGATGAGCAGTAGCTAAGTGCCCTGCCGAACACTTGCAATAGTTCATGCAGATACCCTTCAGTTGGCCCAGGTCAGGATGAAGGAAATTCTCGAGATAGTGTTCAGACACAGAGATTCATGGGAAGGGCATGGTGACCAGACATCCAAGGTAGCAGGTTCCCAGTAAGACGATGGATGAATGGTTTCGTTAGGAACCTTCTTCTCAAGGAGCTTCAGACTCTGACCAGTTTCTTCAGGTATCCCGATCAAAGATGCTTGGCCTTATACTTGCGTGAGACCCTCCAACTTCTCTCCCTTGTCCTCCAGCGACATTCACAGCCTAAACTAGCCTCCACTCAGCGAATTACTTCTTCAATGCTACCTTCTTCTAGGGGCACCAAGAGACAAACAAATGGCAGTCTTCCTTCCGACCCCAAATCAGTTAGGACACAAAGGACCATCTCCACTTCCACCAAACACCAACAGTGTGGCCAGCCTTGGGCCCATACCAGTAAATCAAAAGGAAACACATCCAATGAAACACATTAATCGAAGTAGTATGTGTTGCAACATAGCTTGGACATAATTTTACAACTGTATAGCATGGATGTGTAGGTCATTGATTGTATAGGTAATAGAAAATGGTCTACTAATGGCAAGAACGTTTCCATCTTGAGCATTTAAACAATGTCGATAACCTGGAAGCTAGATGAAGGTTCAGTGATAGCATGGACAACAAATGCTTGATGAAAGGATTATAAATCATTTTATGAACTGTTCATTGCAATTTTAAGGAACTTTAATGGTCGTTTTAAGCAATATAAGCAACTTTTTGGGTCCAAAACATTAAATGTTTACATAGCATTTACTTCACCATCCCTTCACCAAAGAAGTTTATGATGCATTGGTAAAAGCATTAGGTTATGAAGAGAGAAGTGAAGGTTCAAAATGTATGAAGGTGCACATTTAATAGCATTCCTTTTGTGTTAATGAGTCTACCTTAGACGACATTCGACAGCAGAACATCTAGGCACCTATTCAACATGATCGTATTGTGTCCTGTAGAAGCTTAAAGAGAGGGTGCATCACAATTCTCAAGGAGGTGGTCGTGGTGCATCGCTTTTGCTTTATAAAGGGAAAGGACTCATGCATGCATTCTATTATGTTCTGTAAAATCTAGAGAGGGCATACCACAATTCTCAAGGAGGTGGTGCATCACTCTTGCTTTATAGAGGGAGAACGCATGCATGCATCATATTGTGTCTTGTAGAATCTGGAGAGGGTGCATCACAATTATGAAGGAGGCGGTGCATTGATGGGTTGGGGACAGCTACGGCTGTAATCATTCAGAGTCATAGAAACACATTCAAGCTCTCACACACCAAAGATGAGTAGAATGCTCTTCCTCTATTAAGATAGAAAAATCTCTACATACTCTACATACTCTCTCCCTGTTTGCTTTGTTCTTTACATACATATATAAGCAACCTATAAACTAGTTCAAAAAGTTTCCCGTGTTAACTAAACTACTTACCTCTCTTAATGAGCATCACATTTACTGACAAAGTGTTAAGAACCCGTGTCAACCCTCCTCTTTATTTCGTTAGTATATTTTGTTGGACACATATGCTTTGTAAGCGTCCTGTTAGTATGTTGTATTATCCCACATTCATGGGGAGTAATAGTTGTTTAGATTAGACTTAGTATATAAGTGAGTGTTGAGGCCAATGAAGGTATCTAAGTGTTATTTGTATTGAGCTTGCTCAAAGGAAGTTGCCCCCTCGAAGTGGCCTGCGATAATAAAATCTCTTTTGTGCTCTACTATTTCTGTTATGTCGTGCATTTTCATTGTTTATTGAAGGAGGGTCCTCACATCTAGTATCAGAGCACTTTCCTTGGCACAAGTGGGAAAAAAAAATTCTTACTTTTTGCCAAAATAAATAAAATAAAAAAGGGCAAAATTGGGCGACGACTTTCACATCAATTTGTGAAACTTCTTGTGCAGATTCAGAAGAAACAAGTTGCAAATCTGAATTCCTCTTGCAAACCTACGCATGTTCAAAAAAATATCATCTCATTTGGAGTTCCAAAAGTGGAGATATCACTGATTTAAAATCAGTGATTTTTCAAAATTTCGTTGATGGCTGTAGAAATTGTAGAGCGAAAATAGTTTGACCGGGTGCCCAGATTTCTATTCCGATTACGAAGATAGATCCAGAGTGGTTGTTCCAGTTCCAAAAATAGGTCATAATAGAGAATCTGAGCACTATTGATTGGGTTATGCTCATTGTAAAATTTTCATCTCAAAACCCTAGCTCTATTTACAAGTTTTTTTTTGCCGTTGGGTGGAATTTCTGCCAAATTTTTTTTGGTGCTGTGATTATTGCAATAATTCTTCTTCTTTGCATCGGTATTATTCATTCCGATCAAGGAATAAACCCTATCCGCTTAACTGTGGGAAGTACTTGGGCATAGCCCTAAAACTCATTGTGAGGAGTACCACATGAACCCTGAAGTAGTTGTTTATTGAGAGGACCTGCCAAGCGAAAAGGGCAACAACCCCTACCTGATTGACTAGTTCCACCCGTGAGGTAAACTAAGAGTTGTCATTTGTGGCAAAGCGGTTATCAATTTTACCTGAGCCATTGAGTGAGGGGTACTGCCCCAATAAGCAAGTCGTTAGATAGCATTGGTGGCCAAGTGAATCCCTTGAAGCTTTAGGAAGCCGAACATACATGGGGTCCATATCCATTTCCACTTGATAAAGCACAGAGTTCCAGAACCGTCACAGATCATTTCCTCCATTTCCAGTTGATAAAGCGCAGATTTCCAAAACCGCCACAGATCATTTCCACCGAACCAAATAAAAAAAATTAAAATTAAAATTAAAAAATGAATTTTGGCCATATCTTCTTTGATTTAGCTCCATTTACCTTGAAAATTCACTATAACCCCCGTAATCCCATTCTACATATTTCCTTCCTTGAGGACGCTATCCCAACTTCCACTTCCCGAATCCCAAAATTCCCCAATTGTCTATTTTTAGGGTTTGCCATAACTTTTTTGATTCTCACCCAATCGCCTTCAAATTTTGCTACTGTGTTTGTTTCCCATTTCTGTTTCCTTGTCCCTCTCTGACAAATTTTCCCATTCTTTCACCTCGCTTCTGAAATTCGCATTTTCTGCTTCCATGTCCCTCAAAAAGTGTCCAAAACCCAGTCAAACCCCAATTACCCACCCGAGTTTTTCCCAACTCAAAATTTTCCTTTTCTAAAACCCTTTCCGTTTTTGTTTTTCTACCCATTTCCCTTAAAAAAAAAATGCTTATGGTTGTCACCCACGCAGGAGCAAATAAACAAATGGAAGAAGAACCTACCGCCATCAAGACCAAACTCGAAGATCTGGATCAAAAAATTCTCGGCCTCCATCTTCAGCATTCACCCTTGAGCAGTCGCCGACAACCTGAGTCTTCTACAGACACTGGGTTCTCTTCCTCTAGCAACTTTCGTGGGTCGAAGCTTGATTTCCCTCGCTTCAATGGCGATGATCCCACTGGATGGATTTACAAGGAAGAACAATATTTCAATCTGCATAACACTTTTGATGTCAATAAAGTCCCACTTGCATCTTTTCATTTGGAATATGAAGCCCTACAATGGTTCTGTTGGTACATCAAGGATCATGAAGTGCCACAATGGACAGATTTTTGCCAACTCTTTTTGCAACGATTTGGCCCTAGTGGTTTTGATGACTTCATAGGAGCACTCACTAAACTTTGTCAAACTGGCACTGTAAGAGAGTATCAGACAAAATTTGAGAAATTGGTCAATCACACGAAAGGATTGTCGGATGCATTCTACAAGAGTTGTTTTATCAGTGGTCTGAAGGATACAATCCAATCTGAGGATAAAATGTTATGTCCCAACACAATGATGGAATCCCTAGGGTTGGCTAAGTTAGCAGAGGACAAGATCAGGGTTCAACAACGCTCCAAATCCACTTTTGTTCCATTTAGAAATATGGTTCTCGAAAAACCTCCAATCCTGCTAGCTCCTAGAACCACTCCTATCAAGCATTTGTCTGAAGCCGAGATGCAGGCACATAGGGAAAAAGGGCTTTGTTATAATTGTGATGAGAAATTCACCCAAGGACATCAATGTGCTGAGCAAAAGCTCTATCTCTTGGATATGGTTTCTCCTCCTGCACTTGAAATTTGTGAAGCTGCACAGGATCCAGAAGATGATCAGGATGACATTCAGTAGCCGCCTGTTGACCCTCATTTTCATGACGACCACCCAGAGACATCTCTCCATGCATTAGCCAAAGTCACCACCCCACAAACCATGCAGGTCAAGGGTATCTTCAAGAAGATCCCTCTTACAATACTCATTGATTCTGGTAGCACCCATAACTTCACTGACCCTCAAATCGCCAAACAAGCTTATTGTTTTGTCCATCCTTGCTCCAGCTTTAAAGTCATGATTGCCAATGTGGGCACCTTACCTTGCAAAAGAAAGTGTCGCAATGTGTGTATCTCTATTGGAGATTATAACTTGCACTCTAACATGTTTGCCACGCCCTTAGGAGGATGTCATGTGATTTTGGGCACTCAATGGTTACGCACACTTGGACCCTTCTTATGAGATTTTGATGAACTGTGGATGGAGTTTTCAGTCAATGGGAAAAAAAACACATTGAACGACTTACAACCAGGGTCTCTCAGCATCATCAGTTCACATCGCATGGTAAAGCTCCTTAAGAAGAATTCACATGGTGTCATCGCTCAGCTCCATTTCATTCAGTTGCAACCTTCAACGGTCTCCACTACTCCCTTGGATCTTTCATTCAGATGCAACCTTCAGATGCCCAATTTTTCCAAGCCCTTCACTATTGAGAGTGATGCTTGCGACAATAGACTTGGTGCTGTCCTCCTTCAGGATGAACATCCCATTGCGTTCACCAGCAAATGCCTTTCTGGTAGGAATTTAGCCGCCTCTACGTATGAGAAGGAAATGATGGCTATTTTGCATGCAGTACAGAAGTGGCAGCCATACCTCTTAGGGAATCATTTCTGCATCAAGACTGATCACCAGAGTCTGAAATATTTCCTGGAACAATGGGTCTCATTGCCAATACAACAGAAATGGGTTAGCAAAACTCATGGGTTATGACTATGAGATCACTTACAAGAAGGGTAAAGACGATCTTGTGGTGGATGCTCTTTCCTGCACATTTGATGACCATGTTTCTCTTTCAGCTATTTCTATGCCTATTCCAAATTGGTTACACTATGTTCAGCAAGGCTATGTTAATGACTCTTCATTATCTGAAATCATCCAACAGTTGGCCAGTAACCCTTCTATTGTACCGCATTACTCTTGGGATAGTTCTTCTCTGAAAGACGAGGGTCGTCTGGTGCTTCCCCAGAGCACAAATCTTAAACATGTGGTCTTCTATGAACTCCATGCTTCTCCATCAGCAGGGCACTCTGGGTTCCTCAAAACGTATGAGCGGGCACGATGTAACTTCTTTTGGAAGGGAATGAAACAAGAAATTCAACAGATGGTTGTCCAATGTGCTCCCTGTCAGTGCCACAAGAGTGAAACTACACTCCTTCCCAGATTGCTCGAACCTTTTCCCATCCCTACAAGGATTTGGACAGATATTTCGATGGATTTCATTCAAGGGATCCCTAAATCTGGAGGGAAGACCATAATCTTGGTTGTGGTTGATCGACTCTCCAAATATAGTCATGTTTGTGCTCTCATCCATCCATATACCACCTCCTCAGTTGCACAAATTTTCATGGACCAGATATTCCGTCTTCATGGAATCCCTTCTTCCGTTGTCTCAGACTGCGACGCAACTTTCACAAGTCATTTTCGCCTCACTGGCACCAAACTGAATATGAGTTCAATTTATCACCTACAACCCAATGGTCAAACTGAAGTCATCAACAAATGTTTGGAAACTTATCTTCGTTGCTTTACCTCTGAACATCAACATCAATGGGAAAAGTGGCTCTCTCTCGCTGCATGGTGGTACAATACTTCCTACCATACTGCATCTAAAATGACTCTGTATGAAGTAATTTATAATCAGGAACTTCCAGTACTCTTTCCATACACCCCCAACAGTTTACCAGTTCAGGCAATGGACATGGTTCTTCGAAACCGAGATCAAATTCTTCACATTCTACAGGACAATCTTCACATGGCAAGAAACCGCATGAAACAACAGGCCGATCAGCACCGTTCTGAGCGCACTTTTCAAGTCGATGATATGGTTTTTCTTAGTCTGCAGCCTTACATGCAATCCTCCTTAAAACTCAAAGGGCATCAAAAGCTCGCTCCAAAGTTTTATGGGCCATATACGGTTCTTCAGAAGATTGAGTCCGTTGCTTATAAATTGGAACTTCCTCCTCCTTCTCGCATTCACCTAGTATTTCATGGCTCTTGTCTTAAGAAAGTGATTGGCACCAACATCAAAGCACAAATTGTTTTACCAGAACTAGATAATGAAGGATCCATCATTTTGGAGTCGGAGACCATCCTCAATGAGCACACTCGTCAACTTCTCTCTCGGTCCATCACAGAGGTCTTAATTCAGTGGCACGGCATGCAACCAGAGGATTCTACATGGGAACCACTCTTTCTAATTCAGCAACAGTTTCCACATCTAAGCTTTGAGGACAAAGCTTTTTTAAGAGGGAGGGGATGTTAAGAACCCGTGTCAACCCTCCTCTTTATTTCGTTAGTATATTTTGTTGGACGCATATGCTTTGTAAGTCGTCCTGTTAGTATGTTGTATTATCCCACATTCATGGGGAGTAAGAGTTGTTTAGATTAAACTTAGTATATAAGTGAGTGTTGAGGCCAATGAAGATATCCAAGAGTTATTTGAATTGAGCTTGCTCAAAGGAGGTTGCCCCCTCGAAGTGGCCTGCGATAATAAAATCTCTTATGTGCTCTATTATTTCTGTTATATCGTGCATTTTCATTGTTTATTGCAGGAGGTTCCTCACATCCATGAGGCAGTTTACTTCCGTTAGTAATACATTGACCAATTTACTTATGTCAGAGGTCTATGTATGACAGAGGAAGAAATTACTCCTTACACTCCCCCTTAATTTCGACCATAGTCTGCTATAACTCTTACAATATTCTAAAAAAACAATGACAACCTAAACATTTGACTGACATGCTTCAACAATGCCTTTATGGGATTTCATTCAAAATTTTCAAAAATCATTATGCCTACTAGTATCAGTCTCGCTGCAAATTATCACATCTTGTCCTCTGCTCCTTGCTTGACGTGCTTTCTTCTTCCTTTTACTCCACATTTTGTATTTGCTGATTTTTCTTAAATTCATCTTCATCTCCACCTTTTCTACATCCTCTGTATTTTTTGAGGTTCTTCAAACTTGATTTCCATGCCATCTTCTTTAGTTTTTGCAGCTTTGTCACTCGCATATGCTTCATCATCATTCTCATCAATCTTAACTTCAATACCTACATGATCAAAGTCAAATAACCATAAAAAATAGCAGAATTTTCTTTCATTTCATCATTAGTTTGAACATTGGCATTCTGCCACATCATCATCGTGAGTTGATAATAATGCCTCATTTCCTCAAGGCTCCATTTCTCAAAGTGTTCATCTATGAGAACTTCTTCATTGAATTCTTCTTGCTGAAAAACATCCATATTTGTTTCATGTTCAGCTGCAAAAAAAAATTCCACAATATACTTAGTCTTTTCAAGCCAATCTTCAAGAAATCTTATTTCGTTATCATAGTTTGTTAGCACTGTGACTGAATGTGTTTCCTCATTTTCTTCAACTTTTGTTGGCTGATTGTTGCTTCCAACACCTGCAAACTTAGAAACATTTGTTAGATTTTTAAATAAATCATTTTCATTTTGCTCTACTAGCTCTTCTTCATCTTTTTCTTCATACAATAATTGATTTATTTTAGCATTTGCTTCAACATCAAGGCCATCATCAACACTGGCTTCATTATTCAGATTTTTTATCTCTGTTGCAGCTTCTATGTTGCCATCAGACGCTATTGCACTTCCCTCAGTTTTCCTCTTTCAGCCTCGAATATTAGGAGTACTAGACCTTCCTCAATCGTTCTAGGATCCTGTCCACCTGAGCTTCTCCATCCGAGAGCAGGGTTATGGTGTCCAGACGGGGGCGAGAGCTCTCCCATACTTCAGCCCAGCTTGCAATGTACACTTTTACTTCTATTTTACTTCTTGCATTGTACTTCTTTTAGAGGGGGGTCGATTGGTCCTCCTGCATGCACGAACATCATTGTAACCAACAGTCCCGTTGACCTACTTTGTGGTCATTAGTGGACATAAATAAAATTATCTTATCTTATATTATCTTATCAACCAAAGCTTCTCACATCAGCAGCTACAATGCAGTCCACTTCAACATAGCTTGGATTTTCAAGCCATTCTTCAATGAGTTTCAATTCATCATCAAATTCAGCAATACTATCTTTTTCATCAATTTGGACATCATCCTAGATGCAACCATCTTGATCTAAAATTTTGTCAAATTCTGCAATAAAATTGTTGTCTTCATCATCTTCATTTTCATACTCAGTTGTTGGCCGATTTGTCTTTGTACCTGCACATTCACAAACAACAGAATTGTTATGAAAATCTTCTTCCCTCATGGGCTTGGCCTTCACGAGCTCTTCTTCATCCTCAGTTTCTTCTTCAGCCTTAACTAGTTGTCCTGCAACTATCTCAGCTGCAACATCTTCAACTATACAAGCCTCTGCTTCAGCAGTGAGGCTGTCAACTCCTTTGTCATTCTCATCCACATGTACTCTTGCATAGTGGGCTTCCCAAATGTCAATTTATTTTGTCTTCCTTTTTTTGCAGATTCCTCAACAACCTCATCTTCTATAGTTACTATTGTCCCACCATGACTGCTCCCCCTTACACCAAAGTTCATGTTCAAGATATTCCAAGCCTCTTTGGCTGTTTTGGCTAGTGCAATTTTAGGCAAAATACTCTCATCCATAGCTTGTTGAATGAGACACAATGTTGTTGCATCATTCCTTTTGTCTGCTAACAAGTTATCATTTTGAGTTTTTTACACAGCCTCATAGCCTTCTTGATCTAGTTCTTCAAAGCCATTCAATACTACATTTGACAAATCATCAACACACAACCTAGTCTTCATTCTGATTGACCAAAACTCATAGTTCTTACATGAGAAATATGGGGGATGATAAAAAAAATATGGCTCCAGTCATCTTCTGATTGTCCTTCAAAGCCATCTGCTTCAGCAGGTTCCTCAATACCTGTCCCAAGTATATTCGCAATAATTTGGCCAAATTCTTTTGTGTAATAAATTTTCTTTTTCATTTGCTTTTAGTCTTCTGCTCTTTCCCATTTCTTCTTTCTTTGTTTTTCAGATATTCTTTGCCTTAAATTTATTCCTCTTAAAGCTTACTTTCAGCGTTTTTAAGACTACATTCAACTTAGCATACTTCTACCCAGCTTCTACTCGATTTCTTCATCTGTCAATATAGGCCTCTGCCTTTTTCCAGAATCTTAGAAGTGCTTGTTTCTCCTGGGAGCCACAACTCTATCTTCATATTATTTTTTTTAATAAAACAAACTTCCCTAATGCGACTCAACCAAAAAGGCATTCAACTAAAAAACATTATATATTTACTACATCAAAGACTTCATTCACCTTTTTAATTTTCCTTTCTTCTCAGAGCTGTGGCTCTCTCTTTTCCTTTCTCCTTTTATAAATCACTTTTCTTTTTAAAAGAAAAACTATAATTTATTTTTCATTTTCTTCCCCTTTTTTTAATTTCCAATCTTCAAAAAAAATAAAATAGTTTCCTTTTAAATCTTAGAGCCCTTTTTAGATTTTACAGGACTTCTTTTTCTTGCGGCTTTCTCCTCTCTTTTTTTTCATTGCCTCCTTTTTTTAAATATGCCCTTTTCATCTTTTTACCAAATCAAACCTTTTCCCCCATTTCAAGGAAAAATTTCGGCTCAACAAAAAGATTCCCTTTTTCTTAGGAAATATGGTGGCTTTCACCTTTAATCAAGTTTAGTCCACTTTAACCAAGTTAATCTTTTGATTTGCAACAAATAACCCATAAAACTTGTTTAGCCAATGTTGACCACTATGTTGCCAGGAAACGTGGGTACGGGGACGGGTACGACACTTTTTGAAACATGGTACTTCGGTAAGTCGGGGGTACTATATATATATATATATATATATTAATAATATATATATAATATATATTAAAAATAAAACTGAAACATGTCACAGTCACATGACTCACATGATACATCATGATCCA
>LPNX010770837.1:497394-545484 GCA_001517045.1 Pseudotsuga menziesii
TTTTATGAAGTACCCGGTACGGCAACACTGTTCATGCCACATGGTACGTGAGGGTACGTCTGGGTACGTACCATTGTTGTACCCAAGTACCCGGTACGTGTACCCGGTACCGATACATGTACCCGACCCCTGGGTATGGGTACCCATGCAACACAAGTTGACCACCTAATCAACTAGGTGGGCAACCATGTACCATGTACCTTGAAGATGAGAAAGATGTACTTGACAATTTTTTTCAAGAAAGGAAGTTTTTTTCTTTCTTCTCCTATCTTTTCTCCATGAAATTTCTACATCCCTGCAGGGGAATTTTGTAATGATATGTCAGCATGAGAGTCAATTTTTGTAAAACTTGATTTCCTAGAGCTTTATCAATAGGGAAGCCCTTTCATCGAGTGTTTTGTCCCTTGAATAATTAAAATTCATTTTCAATGATTTTAATTAACTAAGTTTTTCACTCAAAATTTCCCCCAAAGTGTTGACGGGCGATCTAATAATCAAGTCCATGGGGTGATTAAGGTCTAGGAATGTTGTATATTACCATTCTAGACATTATCCAGAGTCTTGCGGAATTTCATTAAGTTTTGCCTAAGATTTTTTAATTTTTGGTGATTAAAAAATGTCCCTCAGCATAAAGAAGTTGTAATGTAAAGAAGGATAAGTGGCTCCTAATGCTCATAAATAGGGGTATGGGTATTCAAAATCAATGGCATGAGACCCCCTACACCCTTGGACCAAGTTTGAAGTAATTTGGACAAGTTTTGCTAAGGTTTTGGACCTGTTTTCCAAAGTCAATCCAAAAAATCAGGAAAATTTGCCATTAATTAGAATGGCAAAATTTTGTAAAGTGACTAAAGTCACTTGGGGAGGAGAAATTAAGTTTCCAAATGTTATATTATGTTCCTAAGGTAACATTAGAAGCAAAAAGGGACCCCCCATGCAAGCGTTTCTTAAGTTTGAAATTTCCCTCTCTAGGAAGTGTGCCCCCTCTCCATGGGCCCTGTTAGTGCTAGAAATTGTTCCTAGACTACCACAAGAACAAGCTAACACAATCTCAAAATGAAATAGAATAAAATTGGTTTTTATGGATTTGGTTTTAAAAACTTCATCAGCAAGGAGGAAATAAACATCTACAAGCTAATACAGAACTGAATCATGCAAGTTGGATAAACTGGGGATCAAACACATCCCAATAAGCCATAAACATTACACATGAAATACTAATTCCACCCACAGGATTCAAGCATTTACATGAATAAACCTTTAAACATGAAATGAAATTGTAGACCGAGCAATCAACCAAATCAGAAATGAAAAAGCATGACAACTAAAAGGGCTTATCAGTTGATATATAATCAATAATAGTCATCCACTTACAGAAGAGTTATAAATGCTAGCTTGAGAAATCCAAGCTCCAAAAGCCTCTCCTTGAGTTAAAAATCCCACCCGTGCACTATATGCCTCTCCTCCTTATATAATTACAAAGATCTAATATGAAGTAGTTCCATATTCACTTCTTTAAGTCGAATTTGAAACTACTCAACAGTTACATTAACCAACTTTCAAAGATTAAAAACTAATTGGCTAAAAATAGCAAAATCGAATTTCTAAAAAATGGGTCTCAAAGACGCCTCCATATCTCTCAATCCATGATACCTGTGCAAAAACTGAGAGAGGTTTTTTTAAATGAGTCTGTTATGAACAAAAACCTCTCTTGGTTTTTAAAAATTCCCCTTCAATTGATAGAAATACGTGCTGGAAATTTGTGACTAAAACAGGAAATTATTAAATAATTCAAACCCCGAAAATAGGCCACAAAGATGAATTCAAATCTCTCAAACGATAACAGCTGTTGAAAAACTGAGAGAGGTTTTTGTGAATGAGTCTGTTGTGGACAAAAACCTCTTTTGGTTTTCCATAATTTGTTTCCATCACCTCGTAATCTGCTCCCAATGATAATGACAAAAACAGGAAACACAGAGCTGCTATAGGAATCTCCTCATGAAAATATTTGACAAAGGACTCAAAAATGAGGGTTAGATTATAAAGCAAAACTTGAAATAAACTTTTATTATAAGTTTTTGAAAGCTTAAAGATATACATATTAACTAATAAGCCCAAAAGACAAACCTTAAAACGAAAATAATGAAATAATTCAACCATTTAATAGCATTATATCCAACAAAAATTACTAATTGTCAAAAATTCTTAAAATCAACATAAAATGTAAAATCATTTTAAACCAACGGTTGAAAGTTAAGACAAAAAAAACAGATAAACTAAGAACAAGATCTAGTTATAACATCTGGCTCTTGCTGCGGGATGAAGTCCTCCTTGTGAGGCTTCAAGAACCTATAGACCTTGTGCCTTATTCATTGGGTGATGAAGTCATTTACCAAATCTCTGTAACTTTCTCAAACTCTGAACACATACCTCTGAACACGAGCTTATTCTGCTATTTACTCCTACTTCTAATCAGAGGAAACAACCCAATCAAGTGTAATCATACTTCCAGTGAAGCCAAGAAACCATTTGACTGAGAATCATAATTCCACGCATGCTACTGTTTGAGAAAACCAACAAAAGATGTGATAAATGCAATAAAGAGTCTGTAGGCAGCTGATACTTATGACTGGAAATAGGAAGTATGCCAAAAGTTGGAGCATTAGAAACCTTTGAAAAATACAAAATCCAAGAAGCCACGGGATCATGAAGCTCATGCAAAATTATTCCTTCATGTTGTTCAAAAAGAATGGACTGCAAATGGGTGTCCTCAATTCTCAATACTACATGAGATAATGCAATAAGAGAAAAATATATAAAATCTTTGACTCTGTTGAGTTCATCCTGTTTTATATCTTCCACTAACCCAAGCTAACTAATTTTTGAAGAGTGTTGCTTAACTAATGAGGACTGAAAGAATGGCTATAGTATTTCTTTATATCCATAAAAAATTGGCATTTTTTCATAATGGTTTTGAGCAGCAAAGTTATCACAGCCATGGATATTAGACACATCTAATATTACATTCAAAGTATCTACAGTCTGGCTGCTATCAATTTGAGAGTCAAAGCAGTTCAGAAATTTTTCTTGTTCAATAAAAAGTTTGGAATATAATTCACCTACAATCGGTTTCTGCTGATCATGAAATTTCCGATTTAAAACTTCAATGTCTTCGTTATATTCATCATAAAGTGAAGCATTCTCTTCCTCTCCATTGTTGTTCTTTTTAAACTTTGGCTCAAGAATAAAAACCAAGGGCTCTTCAAACTGCTTCTCGACCTTTAAATAAAACCCTTGATCAAAACTTGAACAAATAAAATTCTAAAAGTGACCATAAGTCAAGAATGGCAGCTTATTTATTTTATCAATAGTAAGAGGTTGAAGAGAAACAACTTCTTCTTTATAACATGATAATCTCATAACAGGAGCTAGAAAATTTCTACTATAATCCACTGAAAGTATATTATCATCTAAAAAGTCAGCGAACTTATATGAAGAACAAGTGTCATTTATAACCTTGTTCATATGAAAATCTGAAAATGATGAAGAAAACTGTCTTAAATCTAAATGATACCTATGTTCTTCTTCCTGTTCATAAGCTTGTATATCTTCAACATGAGCCTGATCTCGAAGCATTTTGCAAGCTCGGATGTTCTCCTCCACTCCTTTTGCATCCTCAAGCAATTGTCTTAAGGATGATGATTTCCTTTCTAACAGGAAAAAGACAAGATCTGATTGTTGAGCCATAACATAATATACCATAGCAAGTTTTTCCGAAAGTCTGATCTCCGTAGGCATACTGATATAAAAACTTTGAAACCTCCAATTAAATTTAGTAATTGGCTCATCATTCTCCCTTTTCAAACTATAAAATTCGGAAAGAAATTGATCATAAGATTTATTCTTACCCCAATATTCAAAAAGACATCATGTAACTCTTCCCACGATCCAATTAATCAACTTTTAAATTTCGGAACCAAAACCCAACATCTCCAGCAAAGGATTTTGAAAATAACCTCATGACAACATCCTCATGCATGATTTCAAAATTATCAATGAAATTATGAAAAGATCATAAATGCTTCTCTGCTGTAATATGGTCTTTTCCAATAAAATGGGGAAGATATTCAACAAAATAGGAAGGGTAAGGATGTAAGAGAGATGGCAGCCTAAGAGGTTTAAACATCTTCTGTCTGAATCTAGACTGAAAATCTGTGAGTTGAAAATGAGGCTCAACAAACTGTTCGCAAGTTTCGGCAGTGATAGTAGAAGGTAATGGATCAGCTTTATTCTCTACAAGATGACCAGAATAATCAAGTTCAAGAGATATGAGTATATGTATACCATGTTGCACATGTATTTCAAATGAAGGAATAGAATCAACATCAATAAAACAAGAAGAATGCAAACTTTCTTCTTCCAAAAAGGGATATGTACCTGAAGGTTTATGATCATCAGAATAGACAAAACAAAAAATAATTCTTTTGACATGCAATGGGAAAGACAGGAAAAAACTGATGAATAAGAACAAAACCTCATGGAGGAAAGTAACAAGCTGATACCCAGCCTTTCCATTTGGCTTCTTCATTTTTCTGTCAACAAAATTCTCCTTGCAGTGGAATCTTTAATTGTGGAGTTGCCAACAAATCTATTTTTCCGTGGAGTCGCCGGTGAAAAAATGTAGTCTAAAAGATTTTCTGACTTTGTTCACCTCTCAAAATTAGATGAATAATGATATCCCAGGGAAGATATACTTCAGCTTCGTCCCCGACAACGACGCCAAAGATGTTAGTGCTAGAAATTGTTCCTAGACTACCACAAGAACAAGCTAACATAATCTCAAAATGAAATAGAATAAAATTGGCTTTTATGGTTTTGGTTTTGAAAACTTCATCAGCAAGGAGGAAATAAACATCCACAAGCTAATACAGAACTGAATCATGCAAGTTGGATAAACTGGGGATCAAACACATCCCAATAAGCCATAAACATTACATATGAAATACTAATTCCACCCACAGGCTACAAGCATTTACATGAATAAACCTTTAAACATGAAATGAAATTGTAGACTGAGCAATCAACCAGATCAGAAATGAAAAAGCATGACAGATAAAAGGGCTTATCAGTTTATATATAATCAATAACAGTCGTCCACTTACATAAGAGTTATAAATGCTAGCTTGAGAAATCCAAGCTCCAAAAGCCTCTCCTTGAATGAAAAATTTCACCCCTGCACTGTATGTCTCTCCTCCTTATATAATTACAAAGACCTAATATGAAGTAGTTCCATATTCACTTCTTTAGATCGAATTTGAAACTACTCAGTAGTTACTTTAACCAACTTTCAAAGATTAAAAACTAATTGGCTAAAAATAGCAAAATCAAATTTCTGGGAAATATGGCGAATTTCTGAAAAATGGGTCTCAAAGACGCCTCCATGTCTCTCGATCCAGGATACCTGTGCAAAAACTGAGAGAGGTTTTTTTTAATGAGTCCGTTATAAACAAAATCCTCTCTTGGTTTTTAAAAATTCCCCTTCAATTGATCAGAATACGTGCTGGAAATTTGTGGTTAAAACAGAAAATTATTAAATAATTCAAACCCCGAAAATAGGCCACAAAGATGAATTCAAATCTCTCAAACGATAACAAGTGTTGCAAACCTCTTTTAGTTTTCCCTAATTTGTTTCCATCACCTCGTAATCTACTCCCAATGATAATGACAAAAACAGAAAAAACAGAGCTGCTACAGGAATCTCCTCATGAAAATATTTGACAAAGGACTCAAAAATGAGGGTTAGATTATAAAACAAAACTTGAAATAAACTTTTATTATAAGTTTTTGAAAGCTTAAAGATATACATATTAACTAATAAGCCCAAAAGACAAACCTTAAAACTAAAATAATGAAATAATTCAACCATTTAAAAGCATTAAATCCAACAAAAATTATTGATTGTCAAAAATTCTTAAAATCAACATAAAATGTAAAATCATTTTAAACCAACAGTTGAAAATTAGGACAAAAAGAACAAATAAACTAAGAACAAGATCTAGTTATAACAGGCCCTCTCCTCTCTCATTTGACAAGTGGAAAGCATGCACATGGGGTCCCCTCTCGCTCTTTTCCTATTATTTCCCTCTCTTGTTCTCATTTTGAGAACCATTTTGTAATTTTCAGCTATTGTGATCAATAAAGAAAATTCTTTGAGGGAGACAGCGTGTCTTGCTCATTGTGGATAGTGTGCTCCTGTTTTCCATTGCTATCATATGCCATTGGAGGCTAAAGAAGCAAACTATTTTGTATGGTGAGATCTATTGCATTTTTGTAGTAGAGTTTATGAGTTTTTCTTCCTTGTATTTGAAAAGTCCATGCATTTCTGTTGAATAGTATGATTTTTCAAGTCATTGTTTGGAACTCACCTCTCTTGTTTGTGTGAAGCAAAATCTTCCGAGTTGCAGGTTATCTAGAGTGAGAGTGGGATTCTTTGGTTAAATGCCCCACTTCTTCAAGTTGAAAAGCAAAGAGCACTCCTTTCTCACCCATATTTCTGCATTTTATTTTATCTCTTTAAAGCACCCTTATATCTTATTAAAACCTTCAAGTGTACAAATTATTTGAAATTATTCAATCTGTAAATTTTTGTAAAATTTTGTATGATATGGACCCTAAATAAATCTGTAAGGTTAAACCTTTTTATATGATATGGACCCTAAATAAATGCTAATTAAATAATTGTGTATATAGGCTATTAGCCATTATACACTTATAATACATGACATAAATTTTTAGTATAACTTTCAAATTTGTGCTACAACCATAAATCAATTTTAACCTCCGATCTATTGAACCTCCCGGGGCATTGAACTAAAAACAAATACCTGGAGGTGCAGACCTCTAACCTACGATCTATTGAGCCTCCGGGGGCATTGAACAAAAAAAATACCTGGAGGTGCAGACCTCAGTTAACTGGACTTTGAGAACGCAGAATCGCACCTCGAATCTTTTTATCTATGTTAGTTATAATAATTAGCTACAAAACCACATAAGGAAATTTTAATTACTTCGGCACTGCTGATTAATTTAAACATTAAACATGTTGTTGAATGCAACATCATGAAATTTCGTGGTAAATTCTTAAAAGATTGAGAATTGTATGTCATTCAATGAGAAACTCTCTAATGCTTCCTTCAATTCGAAACAGTATGTGCCAGGAGGATTAAATACAGCACGTAACAACCATAATTGGCACTGTAATAAACGTTTTCGGTACACAAATCATTATTACAATTAAGAAACGTCCATACCATTTCCCTGTACGTGATTAGACCTTAACACTGGTACAGGGGCAAAAATTTTACGCTCGAGGGGTATGAAAACAGATCATTTACAAACAAACAAACTAAAATACACCTCTATAAGCAGGTAGCGCCTTAGAATTTAAACTTACAATAATAAAAAACATTATGAAGAGTTCAAAATGACCATACCGGATCTAGGTAAATACTTCCATGAACATTGTCGCGGACGGTTTTAGTGTGCCGGCGGTCTTGAAAAACAGGCGCCGTAGCCTGCTGAGAAAGAGAAAACGCCTCGTCATAGCACGCTCCCATCCTCAATTCCCAGCTAATCTTAGCAAAGCCTTCTCAATCTTTGCATAAATTACCAGAAACTAGGGTTCATTCCAAACAGACTTCCATTCAATTCGGAAAGATCCGGCTCCCCTCTGTATGCATGACGCGAAAAAAAGCGAGCGTCTTTTAAACGGAAACGCGAGGCCTTTTTGGATGCGAACAGATGCCCGAGATATACTAGTGGGTCCGACCCGTACCAAGATTCTGGCCGTCCGGTTGGGATAGCAGGGGTGTGGAAACAGACTTGTCCGCATATGAAGAGCTCCACTCCTCCTGCGCTCTTGGGGGCGTGCACATTCGGCGCGATCCTGTATTCCCTCTTCGATTCTACGCAATTTCGTATGTTGAAAAAAGTGGGAAATTTATTTTCTCACGTTTATTCCTTTATTTCACGTGATACCAAAAAGTGAACATGTAAACAAAGGTGCTTAATGACCACTTATAACCCTGACCAATGTAAATCGCTCCGATCTAAGCAATCTTTTATTTATGTTGTAGGCCTAGTCCAATGCTTAATATCCTCTAAATCCCCATTTCATCTTAAGCATGCCTTCCTTGCTAGTACACATTGCAAGTTATAACATGTATATTGTCGTTTAAAGTCAATGTTAGTATATAAATTTAAATATGAATTAAGGTATGGCCATCTTATATCATCAACACATTTATTACAAAGAGGCTTTACAAAAGCATATCAAGCATTATATAGGAGCTCACAAGAGCATCATGTCACTTACGAGAATTGAACCTGGGTGGAAAGAGTCACAATCATTCCTCCCAACGACCAAGCTACATCCAATGGACATTGCACATGATATGTATTATGTATATTGGCGTTCAAAGTTGTTAACTATTAAATAATGCACCATTGGAGATGTGTTCCATGGTTTCTTCACCTTTGTTTTCAGTTTTAAATGGGGTGTATTAATCTCCCAACTATCGTTGTCGTGCTGACTTTGGAAATCATCAATAGAACTATGGGAAACCTATCATTCATGGACTCATTGTGGGGATTATGAGGTTACCTATGGTAGCACTTACAATGTTATCTCATAACGCAATTAGCATGATGACAATTCATCGAGATTGATGAAATTTGGTAAAAGGTGTGGGGAATTGTTTTTTGGGCTCTCAACTCATGGTGAATAGTGCACTCCATTAATTAAGCAAATGACGTGATTGCACTACAGCGAACCCATTTTTATGGACTTAGGGGTTTAATTATAATAAAGAGGTTGACACTATTAAAAAAATGTGTTAACATGGTAAAATTTAATACCTATACTATTTTATTAAATACTAGCAATTGCACTAGAAGGTGCAATGGAATGTCGTAAGGAAAAATAAAATAAACGACGAGTAAAGTAAATGGGGAGTTTTGTAGACTATCCAATGTTGAGGATTTCAATTTCTGAGATGACATGATGGAAGAAAATCCTAAAATCCCATCTACAAAAACTTGTAGCTCAAAATTGAATACCCCTTCACCAAAACCTGTCAGTCAAACATGATTACGAACCTTAATGTTCATCATATCTCGAATCTTGATTATCGTTCTATAATCTTGATTCAAATTCCATAGCCTTTATGCGAAAAATCAATGCTCAATGATACAATGATATTATAGATAGTTATAAACATGGATCTAAGTTATTGACATATCCTTTCAAGGCATGTATGGTCAACTCATTTTCTAACATGATGAAATGTTATATAAAAGTATTTTTTGTTTTTATTTTATTTTATGTATAAAGTTATAAAATGATTATATCACGAGAGTGTCAAGGTACTTTATAATTTAATATAGAGGTGATTTAGTCACAAACCTAACATTAAACCAATATAGATTTATCTTAAACACAATTTTGTTAAACATTAAAAGATATCAAATTTCTTTACATTTTTTATGTAAAAATTTAACACATAAAAACTTACATATAACATATTTTGATCCCTCTCCATGCATCCAATTTTAAGACAAATCACTATATTAATAATAATAATTTTAAGATTATAATTTATTTAAATATTGAATTGAAATGTGATATTCTTAACTTGTAACATGAAGTATCACCATGTTTACTTTATCACATGAGAATCAAATAAGAGTAAAACATTAAATACATTAGTTATATGTTATTTATATACAGCTCAGTGTGCTAGCTCAAGTGGTCAAGTGTTGTAAGTTGTGAGCAGAAGGTCTCGGGGTCAAATCCTCGGGTGGCTATACATTGCTATATAAGGGCCTCACTTTATGTCCCCATCTGGTTAGCTCTGTAATCAGAACGAATGGGTTGAGGCCCCTTTGGGTGGGCCCCCTATGACTTGTTTTCGTGGACGTGGCAAGCCCCGTTGGGGGTAGGTGAACCGCATTTGAAAAAATATGCTATTTATATACATCTTCACTAATTGGAGTCATGGCCTTTAGCTTTCATTATGAAGTTTCAATGACCACACAAATCCAACTAAGAGTAAAACATTAAATATATGACTTATATGCTATTTATATACATTTACACTACTTGGAGTCATGGCCTTTGGTTTTTATTATGAAGTTTCAATGACCACATAATCTTGTCTCATTATATGAAGTTTCACTGAGGACAAAGCATTAAAATATCATTTATATGTAAGATGTACATATTGAGACTCCATATTGAAATTCTCATTCTAAGCTTCCATATTGCAATGTGTGTACCAGAGCGACCATGGTGAATACCAATTCCATTACTTGGCTCAACATTTATAGTCCAATAGCCTTCAAGTGAGTGTGATATTGTGCACAACTGTAAAACAGATAGGTACACATGGATATATACTACACCAAGGTTAAAAAAAAAATTACACAAAAACCTCCAACCACTAAGAATTTCTACTTATAAGTAACCTTCCCAAAATCCTTTGAAACCAGGATATGTCGAGACTGATTTTTTGAATTCTAGCTCCAAGAAGATTTTTATCTTTCCTTGGTTCCGTGAAGATTGGCTCGATCCTTCTGAGGAGGTTGGATCGTTTTCTCTCTGTTGATCTGTTTAGCAGGAGCATCAGGCTGTGAAATCGTGAGCAGTTCCCAGGCTCAGATTCTTTGTGCGTGAAGGAATCTTGGATTATCTGCGTGAAGAAGTTCAAGAAGAACTTGGCAAAGAAGTGCAAGTGCAGGGCTGCATTTGGAAGATTGTTCATGAGTTCCAGGATTTGCTTCTCTCTGTTGTGTGAAGGTATATTGGACTTTATGATGCATGCCTTGTGGTTCTTTGCAAGTGCCTTGAGTGTTTGGGTGACTCGGTCCTCCTTGAGAAGCCAACTAATTGGTAGGGTTTATTTTCTATGTGTTGAGAGTTTCTTTTCATGGCGGATGGAGGGGGCTCCTCCCCTTCCCCTAAACTCAATGCCTTCAGGAGACTGGTAGCTACAGGAAACAAGAGGAAACTCAGTAAGAATCAATAGACATTTGTCAATAAACTTGATAATATTCCTTCGGTGGATCTTCCTACAGAACAACCATGTCGAACAGCCCTGAATATTGCAGACTAGGGTCTCATTGGCCAGTTCACTGGGCTTTGGCCATCCCCCAAGGCAATCGAAGGTTGGGTTCAAAGGTATTGAAAATCCCTTATCTCAGAAGGCATACGCAACAATTTGATAGGTAAAGGATACTATGTTTTTCTTTTTGAAAACTCAGCAGATAGAGATTTAATCTTTAGAAACGAACCATACTTCATGGGTCCTTAAGGGCTCTACCAGAACAAGTGGACTCCAGACTTTGATCTGAATCAAGATGTCCCTTCTATTGTTCTTGTATAGGTTAGGTTGTCACATCTTCCTCTCCATTGTTGGAATTCAGAGTCTCTAGAAGCTATAGGAAACACTTTGGGGAAATATATTGATAGGGTGAAAAGAAGAGATCAATATAATTGTGTTAGAATATGTGTTAAAGTGAATTTGGAGGTAGGGCTTCTTGAAGCTATTAATTTGTCAGTAGCAGATTGGTCACACATGCAAGAGCTAGATTATGAGCAATTTCCCTTTAAGTGCAGACATTGTCATGGTTATGGGCATTTTTCTAGATCATGTAAGAAAAAAGTTGAGGAAGAAGATGTCAAAGAGAAGGGAGATCAATGGACACAAGTTCAAAAAACAAGTTCAGCAAAGCAAGGAAACACATCAAAGGGACAAAGAGGAGAAATGGGGAAGGGTTGTAATCCCTCCGGTTAGAAACAGAAAGAAAATGGAGCAGCTATGAAGGAAATATCATCTCAAAACAATTTTGAAGTATTGAGCATTCCAGAAGAACAAGTGCTCTCAGTGCTTGAAGAGGGAGAAGTTCCACAATCTCAAAATTAGACAGAGAAGGAGTTAAAGAACCCGCTGAGCCAGATCTTGGCACTCCTGTGGATGGACATTCTCCAACATATGTAGAAATGGCAAAAAAAAAGAAACCTATGGATAATTCTGGATCATCTAATGAAGATTCCCTGGAGAGGTCTTCAAAAAAAGGGCGTAAATCTCTTAAGAAGGTTTGAGAGGAAGAAGCCGAACGTCTAAAGATGCAAGGAATCCAAGCTACAATAGAGATGTCAATCAGCAGGAATACTCGAGCCAGACCTTCAAAAGGAGGCCCTCTGCCTTCCGGCATTAATAAATAATGAACATCGTCTCTTGGAATTGCAGGGGGCTGGGAAATTCTTCGAAAGTTGAAGTTGTTAAAGACCTCTTAAGAATGGCTTCCCTCGATGTTCTTATGCTCCAAGAGACAAAAACCAAAGAGGGCAATCTTCTTTCCTTAGGAAAAAAGATTTGGAAAAAGAATCCAGGGAAGGTTGTGAGTGCACGGGGCTCATCTAATGGACTTGCAACCCTGTGGACAAAGGATCTTTTTTCATTGGAAAACTCATTTGAAACGTAGCATTAGATATTTACTGAGCTCCGACACATCTCAAGTAAGATATCTCTTGCTATTTTTAATTTATACGTTCCTGTTAATACTCAAGAGAAAAGAGAATGCTGGAATTATCTGGAAAAGTTTCTTGCTGCAAGCAATCTATCAAATATTTTAGTGGTCGGTGACTTAAATATCACATTGGATCCAAAAGAGAAAAAAGGTGGAGTTTATGGGAGAGATCCCATGCACAAAACGGTGGAGCATCTCATTTCAATTTGGGATCTGATTGACTTTAAACCAAAAAGAGGTCGATATACTTGGAATAATAACCGTACTGGAGCAGCTAATATTTCAGCTAGATTGGACCAATTTTTGGTTCAGAGTTCTTTTTTAATGGAAAACAAAATTATATCCTCCAGTATCTTGCCCAAACTCACTTCGGACCATAAACCAATCTTGTTGCAGCTTGAGGATGAAGAAGACCTCGGCCTCATTCCCTTTCGGCTCAACCCCTTGTGGATTGACAGAGATGGTTTTTTGCCCACTATTATCAAGGTGTGGAGTATCCCGGTTACTGGGTCTCCAAACTTCGTGTGGGAGAGGAAATTAAAAAACACCAAGTCCGCATTGAAGGTCTAGATAAAGCAATCTCTCAAAACTCCAACCAACGAAAGAAAAGAGGCCTTGGAAAAATTGGACGAGATACAACTGGAAATGGAGGAAACAGAGATCACCCCTACCATGCTGGAAAAATAACAAAAAAACTAGTTTAATTCTTTTTGAGCATTTAGGCAGGAAGAAGAATTATGGAGATTGAAATCTCGCAGTTAATGGCTAAAATCGGGAGATAGGAATACCTCTTTTTTCCATAAGCAGTATAGAGCCAAACTCTCCCACAATCACATATCAAAAATCTCATCTTCGACTAGTGAATATTTCAAAGGCATTTCTCAAATAAAAACAAGCGGCTAAAGATCATTTTCAAAGCCTGTACAAAGAGGATGGAGCTATTGACTCTGATTTAACCTCATAGTTTATTTTTGAAAAAAAATTGCTTGGTAAGTGAGGAGGAAAATGGTGAGCTAATGAAGCCCTTTACGGAGGACGAGATCATTGATGTTATATGGTCCATGGAACGAGATAAAGCTCCAAGCCCTGATGGATTCTCCTTTCATTTTTATAGAGTATGTTGGACTGTAATCATAAAATATCTTCTCAGGATGATCAAAGCATTTCAGTTAAAATCCAAAGTTGGTGGAAGTACCAACTCCACCTTCCTTTCTTTAATTCCCAAAGAAGTTAAACCTTCCACTTTTCATTAATTCGGACCTATTTCTCTTTGCAATGCATCATATAAAATCTTATCTAAACTCTTAGCTAATAGGATCAAAACTCTGCTTGGAAAGTTGATCTCTCCTCTTCATGGTGGATTTGTAAAAGGGCGCCACATTCTGGACAATGTGATTGAAGTTCAGGAAGCCATGCATTCCAGCTTCCACAGAAAGGAGAAAGGCATGTTAATAAAACTTGATATGGAAAATGCTTTTGACAAGGTAAAGCTTTCCTTCCTTTACAAAGTTCTTAACTCATTTGGTTTCAATTTTGCATTTATAAATATGATAAAAGATTGTACTGATAAACCTTGGATAACACCATTAGTAAATGGTAGACCAACAAATTTCTTTCAAGCTTCCAAGGGTCTTCGACAGGGTTCTTTGCTCTCACCATTTCTTTATATTCCAATGGCATATTCTTTGAGTGGAAAGCTAACTGCAGGAAAAAATGATGGGATTATTCTGGGCATCAAGACAGCAAGTGGAGTAGAATCTATCAACCATGCTCTCTTTGCGGATGATACGTTTCTCTTTGGAGGGGCTTCGTTGAGGTTGGCAAGAATCTTTAAAGAAATTATGCAACATTTTTGTATCATTTCAGGGGCTCTTATCAACAATTGGAAGAGCGTTATGTATGGTTGGAACACAAATCCCTCATCTATTGCAAATATTTCACAGATTGTAGGCTTTGATGGATTTGACACTTGGGATAAGGTCAAGTGCTTGGGTCTTCCACTAACCATGGGGCAAAACAACCCTTCTTTTTGGATGGAAATTATTAGCAAGTTAAAATCTAAGATTGCTTCATGGGGAAGCTAGTTTTAATTAAGTCAACTCTCTCTGCTCTACCAATTTATCAATCCTCTCTTCTTCTGGCTCCAAAAGTGATTATGGAATAGATATCCAAGCTGATAAAAGATTTCCTCTGGCGAGGTGGTAAAGGAAATCAGAGCCGATTGCATTTGGTTAATTGGGACACTGTCAAAATACTAGTTAGTGAAGGTGGACTCCATATTAGAGACATGGGATTGGCTAATCTTGCCATGGGAGGTAAGCTGCTGTGGCAACTCTTCTATAACAAAAAACATCTAGTTAGTCAAATTTTTTGGAAAAAAATATATCAAAGGAGGAACTCTAAAGAATTTGCAAATGTCAAATACTCCTAAAGGCTCTATAACCTGGAATTTATGCAGAAAAGGTTTAGATTTCTTTACTCAAAAACTATATCACATACCTGGAAATGGCAAAAGAAAAATTGTGGGATGATAAAATAAAAGGTAATCCTCCTTTAAATTCTGATTCATCTATTGCTGAGATCAAATCCTAGTTGGTAAATAAAGGCTTTCTGCGTCTGTTTGACATTACTTCTCAGGACAGTCAGGGAAATTGGGCAACGTGGCCATTCCCAGCATTACCAGAACGTGGATATCCTTTGCTGCACTCACATTTCAACTCATTGTTAGTTAAATTGATAGGATTGGCTCTGATTCATTCATCTTGCAAGGACGTGTGGGCCTGGGGCTCTACAGGAATCCATTCAGCAGCTCTCGGCTACCAGTCTCTTTAAACCAATCCGATTTATGCACACAACGCTTCTTTTTTGGAAAACAGTGTGGCAATCTCCCAGTATTCCAAAAGTTAATTTCTTTACTTGGATTCTCATGCATCAGAGAGCTCTAACAGGTGAAAACCTGTTGAAAAGAGGACTTTTTGGATCTTCTAGATGTTGTTTTTGTAAACAAGATGCAGAAACTTCAGAGCACATTTTTGTTGGATGTGATTTTCCTCAAAAATCTTGGGCGCATCTCTTGAGTGGGTTGCCGGTCTCAGCTCCTTCAAATATTGAACCTGTAAATCTATATGCAAACTGTTAGTTTAGATATCTAATAATTTCTTCTTCAAGTCATGAATGGAGGAAAATTTGGCAAGCCATCCCAAAATTATTCTGGTGGAAAATTTGGTTAGCAAGAAATGACTTGATTTTCAATAACAAAGTCACGAAACCAGAACTTGTAGCAATAAAAGATAAGGCTCTCCTTTTGGAAGTTGTGGGAAACACTCATCTTGACCCCAATAAATTCAAAGTTGAACATAATTGGCTTGGATTGTTACAGGTGGATAAAATTCAGCTGAGTTCTGGAAGGCCTGTTATCAATCCATTTTGGCAGGTAAGATGCTCGGAAAAAGACTTCTCAGATTGGTGGCAAAGGAAAAATAAAGTTTCAATCTTCTTTGATGGTGCGTCAAAAGGAAATCCGGGGAATGTTGGAGCAGGTGGATTAATCTTCTATCCGGGAGGAAGGCTACAACCCAGTTTTAGTTGGGGATTAGGACAACTTACAAATAATGAAGCAGAATTATATGCTCTTCTAAAATCCTGTCAACTCACCAAAGAAGCTGGGAATATCAATATTCAAATATTTGGAGATTCAGAAATCATAATAAAAGTTTTAAATTTTGCTACAAAGTTCACTAATCTCAGCTTGAACGTGACTATGCAAAGGTTGCACTTCATCTTGACAGACTGTGTCTCGGTCTCCTCTTATAACATTCTTCCCGAATTGAATAAGTCGGCAGATCTTAAAGCAAATTAGGGTTGTCTTCTTCCTCAAGTAATGCTAAGTTTGAATGACGAACCTAGTATGATGCATCAAATTCCCTAGTCCTAAAATGAGAAGCGGTGGAGAACATGAATTGTATATTTCTGAAAAGATGTAACTGGGTGAAGGCCCTTCAAAATTCTTTATCAATAATATATATATATATATATTCGTTTTTTCATCATTTTAGTGAAAAAAAAACCTTAGAAACCATGAGTAGAAGTTTTAATAAATGTAAATATGATCATTTTGGTCAATCTTATAACTTTTGAAACTTTCAATAAACATTATTTTTATTATTGTAAATCAAAGAAAATCAAACCATTGTTAAAAAAAAGCATTTGTATTTAAATATTTATGGACCTGTACATAATAATAATAATTCTTACCAACCACCCAAATTACATCCAATAAACTATAAAAATAAATTTATATTTAGTAATATTATTATAAAAAACGAGGAGATAAAAGATGTTGTGGATGATATGGAGGATGACAAGGCACCAGGCCCGGATGGGTTCAATGTAAATGTCATTAAGACGTGCTAGGGAATTGTTCAAAAAGACTTATTTAAAATGGTTATAAAATCTCAGAGGTACGATAAAATTGGTGGTAGCACAAATTCAGCATTTCTAGCACTCATTCCCAAAGAGAAGGATGCCACTTCTTTTGACGGCTTTCGGCCAATTTCTTTATGCAACATTGGATATAAGATAATCATGAAAATTATGGCCAGAAGATTAAAAAACATTCTGCCATATATCATACCTGAGAACCAAGGAGGCTTCATTAAAGGCAAGAAAATCTAGGACAATATCATTTTGGTCCAAGAGGCAAGCCATTCCAACTTGAAGAATGGTGAAAAAGGAATGGTGGTGAAAATAGACTTAGCCAATGCATTTGACAGAGTCTGCCATTCCTTTCTCTATAAAGTCATGCTAAGATTTGGATTTGATCCAAGCTTCATCAAATGGGTCAAAGCATGCATTAGTAAACCTTGGATTGCCCCACTTATTAATGGAATGGCGACAACCTTTTTTCAAGCTTTGAGAGGACTGAGGCAAGGATGCCCGCTCTCAGCTCTGCTCTATGCAATCCAAGCTTCGGTACTTAGTCTTCAACTTGAGCAAGCTAGGAGGGATCAAGAGCTCTCTGGCATCAGAATGGCTTGGGGAACGAAATATATCAATCACACGCAGTTTGTTGATGATATAATCCTGCTTGAGGGCACCATCCAGATCATTACAAGAAGATTCAAGAATGAAATGGATCACTATTCAAGCTTCGAGAAGTAAGCTTAACCTTCGGAAGAGCTTGATCTATAGCTGGAATATTAATCCAAGGGAGATGTCGGGAATCTCCCGTATTCTATAAATTGAAGGAGTGACTAGCTGGGACTCTTTTAAGTATCTAGGGGTCCCAATATTCAAAACTAAACCCAAAATATCGGACTAGAATCCACTTATTGAGAAAATAAAAAAGAAAATTCTAGGATGGGGAGCAGCTTGGTTAAATCTGGCCGAGAAACTGGTATTGATAAAAGCAGTTATGAACAATTATCCTCTCTATCAATGCTCTCTGCTGCTAGCTCCTCCCAAAATGCTTGCAACAATTGAAAGCCTGCTGAGATCCTTCCTCTGGAAAGGATGCAAAAATGGTGGAGGGAAAATTTGTTCTCTTATCAGCTAGAAGAAAATTAAAATGTCTAGGTTGGAAGGAGGACTGCTGATTAGAAACTTGAAGATCCAAAATTTGGCAATGGGAGCTATACTACTTTGGAAAATGGTAGATACAAATCCCTCCTGGAGCAGTCAGGTGATTAAGCATAAATACTTCTCTGGTTTGAGACTCCGGTGTTTTGACACTAAGCCAAAGAATCAACAAGGCACTCCCATATTTTCCCTATGCAGGAAGGTGTTTCCTAGGTTCAATGAGGAGCTCCATTGGATACCAAGCAATGGTAAGCTTATTAATATTTAGAAGGATACAATCCTTGGGAATCCATCTCCCTATCTCCCAAGAATTAAAAATTGGATGGACATGCAAGATATCAACACATTGTGGGATATCTTTGTTTGGGAGGATGATCCACTATATTGCTGGCTTGGTTGGCTTCTATGAGAGTGCCCTGCAGACCTTGATGATGAAAAGAACCATTTGCTAGATCATTTGCCAAGCATTGCACGAGTGGAAAAGGGAAGGAGAGACTGACGTGGATGGGGATGTTGCTCTGGAAAATACACGACTACTGAAGGTACTAAGAAATTCATTGCGATTCCAACAGTGCCATGCAATCCGACAATTTGGAAAAGGTTGTGGGATATCAAAATGTTGCCTAAGATTGATATATTTGCATGGATGCCGGTGCATGGGAGGATTCTCACAGAAGAAAATATGGAGAGGAGAGGATTCGTGGGTCCCTTTCGATGCCCACTGCATTTTGAAGTGAGCGAGAACATTCAATGCTTCTTTTTTGAATTGCATTATGCCAGTATCGCGTGGAAGAAAACGACGAGTCCTTGGGTGGACATAATTCAATTGTCGAGCAACATTTGACAGTGCTTCATCAATTGGGAGAAGGCGTATAATGGAGATTTGGATAAGAAAAAAGGATTTAAAGAATGTTGGATGAAGTTACCAAAAATCATTTGTTGGTGCATTTGGATTGAATGTAATTTCATATCATTCCAAGATAAAGCTCAACCTACATGGAAAATAGCAACGAAGGCGCAATCTCTAAAGGGAGAAATAGTAAATGTTATGGTGATCCCCAAAAACAAATCCAAACTAACAGATAGCGAAAGTAATTGGTTGCAAAACTTCAATTTTTTTGCTGATACTGATTTGGGAAAAAAAACATTTGGAAAATTGGGAAATCAGATTTGATAAATCTCAATTTGAGAATTGGCTGAAAGAGAGGAAGATCTTTCAATTGTATTTTACGAAGCTTCAGAGGGGAATCCAGGGATGGCAGGAGGGGGAGGAGTCATCATTTTCTCAGAAGGGAAAACTGAAACTGAATACTACTGGAATATAGGGGAGGATTCCAATAATATGGCTGAGGCGTATGGGTTATGGAAAGGACTCAAGCAACTGAAAGGTAAAGGAGTGGATGAAGTCATGGTCTTTCGAGACTCCCAGTTAATAATCCAAGCAATGAATGGGGCAAATCAATGCAGAAATCTAAGGTTAGACAGGCTACTCAAAAGAATTAAATCCATCTCTAAGACATTTAGACAGATATAATTCTTTCATATCCTTTGTGAGCTAAATGATATGGCGGATCATGCCGCTAATAAATTAATGACATTAGGTAGAAATGAACTATATGTGAATCAACATTTATTTTTAGTTTTCCCACCCTAAAAGGCATGGTTCCGACTTAACTGGAGAGATTGTCGAGCATGGAGGGAGTGGAAATCCATATTTGCTGCTCTGGTTTGCATAAACCAGATTTGTAACTTTCAGTGGTTCCATCGCTGAGTTTTAATATATAACATATCCGTTTTTGTCAAAAAAAAAAATTATTATAAAAAATTAAATAAAAATCAATTTTAAAATAATGTTTTTTATTCTACATATATAATTATTTTAAGATTTTTCATCATTTCATAAAATTTAAATCATTTTTTTTAATCTTTTTAAATGAATTTTTTATTTTATTTTTTAAATAAAATAGTCCTACTAATTGAATTTTGTTTTATATTTTTAATACTTTTCTATAATTGAGTAACTAATTGATAAGAGTTCTCTTATCATTTAATAAAACCACTAATATATAAGTGGATACCATGAATAATACTAAATTATATAACATGTATTTACTTTTTCAGTATAGCTTGGTGGGCTAGCTCAAGTGGTTGAGTGTTGTAAGTTGTGAGCAGAAGGTCTCGGGGTCAAATCCTTGGGTGGCTATGCATCGATATATAAGGGCCTCGCTTGATGTCCCCATCGAGTTAGCTCTGTAATCAGAGCGAGGGGTCAGGCCCCCTATGATTTCTTCCCGTGGGCGTATTTACTTTTTCAGTGAATAAATTTATTATCACCCATTTATGTCACTACTATATATATTTAATTATGACCACAAAACTTACTCAAAACTTTCTTTATAAGAAAGACCCTTACAACCAATTTATTTGGATAGAGATCACAAACATTAATGATGAAAAAAAGTACATAGCCATTTGTTATTGGATTTCACTACTTACCCGACCATTTGCACCGATTGGACGACCTGGCTTGCCTGAGCGGTCACATCCGACGTTGCCGGTAGTACGATCGGTGCAAATGGTCGGGTAAGTAGGTTACTCGTTTGTTATTTTTCCCCTATTAAATCCAAACCAATTTAGATAAAAATCGCCACAAAACTTACTCAAAACTTTCTTTATAAGAAAGACCCTTACAACCAATTTATTTGGATAGAGATCACAAACATTAATGATGAAAAAAAGTACATAGCCATTTGTTATTTTGCCCCTATTAAATCCAACTTCTATAAAAAACCAATTTAGATAAAAATCGTCCTGATGATCGTTTAGAGCATGATATTTCTTATTCAAGGAAGGAATGCAATATCCTTTTGATGGGTGACTTCAATGCTTGAACTTCTAGTAACCAAGCTGTTCTTTTAAGCAACTATTCCAACCCTAATCCTCTTTGGTTAGACGAAGACCTTGAGCTGGCTAACAGGTACAAAAGAAGTTGTGAAGATCTAGGTGAAAAATTATTCAGGTCTGAGTTGGTCAAATTTTGTAGTGCTCAAGATCTTATCATTTGCAACGGTCTCTCAAAATGGCCAAACTCTAACCAGATGACTTGTATCCATGGGCTTGGAACTAGTGTGGTAGATTATGTTATATATGATATCCATATATACAAGAAATTAATAGATTTCAACATCTTCAACGACCATGCGCCTAACTTTGATCATAGACCTTTAATTATAACTCTCAGTATTGCCACGCATAGCGATCCCAATGAGGAAAACTATCATTTCCAAAAGCACCTGATCTTCGATAAAATTAAAGCTGGCATTTTTCTCCATATTCTAAAAAATGGATTGGTTCCTTTATCTAGCGTGGAGAATATAGAAAATCTCTACCATTATTATTAAACCACCCTCTCGTCATCCATTAACAAGTTCTTTATTGAAGTCTCGACTAAAGTAATAGGAGCTCTCAATGCTACATTTATTACACTCATTCCCAAGTGTGATAAACCCACTACCCTGACAGAGTACAGGCCCATATCCTTATGTAATCTGATTTATAAGACTATTTCTAAACTAACTACCATCAGACTAAAGGTGGTACTGGACAAGGCTATTTCCAAGTATCATTTTGGCTTCCTTCATGACAGACAGATCATTGAACCAGTTGGTATTGTACAAGAAGCACTTCATACTATAAAGGTTACAAATCTGAATGTGATGATATTAAAACTTGATCTGGTAAAGGCTTTTGACAGAGTTAATTGGTCTTTCCTGAGGTTGGTCCTTCTTCAAATTGGTATTCCTGGTATCTATGTTAATTGGATCATGGGCTGTGTAGAGTATTCCTGGTATTCCTGGTATCTATGATAAAAATATACTGGATACATTTTGTTGTGCTACCGGAATGGAGATCAATGCAGATAAGTCTTCCTTTCTTTTCAATAATATTGATGAACCGGTTAGACAACAAAATTTCAATCTCATGCCATACAAGATGGAACCTATTGTTGCTAGTTTTAAGTACCTGGGTTTTTACCTCAAGCCACTGGGGTATGGCATTAAGGACTGGAGATGGTTTTTACTGAAGTTCAAAAAAAAATTGAGCAATTGGACCTACAAATTACTTTCTCTGGGTGGAAGGCTGGTACTAGTCAAATTAGTTTTGATGAGTCTTGCAGTGTATTAGCTCTCACTAGCTCGCATGCCCAACACTATTTTGAATCACATCAGGAAACATATTTTTAATTTTTTATGGGGTTGTAAGCATGGAAAACAAAAGTATCATTTGGTTGATTGGTTCTCCATTTCCAAGCCCTATTCTCTCGGGGGATGGAACATCAAGAATTTGGAGTGGTTCAGTTTGGCCTTGCGTGCGAAAAGCCTCTGGCTTGTTCTTAATGGTGTAGGGTTGTGGTCACAAATCATCAAGCTTAAATACATTAAGAACTTACATGTTGATGTATGGCTTAGACATTGCTCCTTCAAAGTTCAGGGTAACTCTCATATGTGGAATGGTTTTATACGCGCCTTGTCTTGGATTACTATATGCCTTGGTTGGAAGATTGGCAATGGCATGAATATCAAAGTTGGCAGTGATCCCATAGCTGGAGTCTCCTCTAATTATACTTTACCTGAGGATCTTAGATTGTATTTGGAAGATTATGGTATTCTCAAACTCTCAGATGTACTCAACAGAGGTGTTTCCACCTCCTTTATTGATTACTGGATCTCTACAGACGAGCTCGAGCTGGGAGGACTATGGAAGGAAGCATGGTCCAACTATATAAAAGGTTTATAGCATGGAGGGATCTGTATCAGCAATAAACCTAACTCCCTAGTGTGGATGTTTAATAAGTCGTCAGGCATGGTAAAAGCCAACCTTATGTATGATTTTATTGCTGATACATATGCTACTTGCAGACCCGATGATATTTTGATCAAAATTTGGAAATTTCACATTCCAATTAAGATCATCTGTCTCAATTGGCTCAGTCTGATGAACATAATCAATATTGTTGACAACTTGATTAACAAAGGATGGATTGGACCAAACTGGTGTTGTCTTTGTAGATCAGCTTTAAAGTATGTAGACCACCTTTTTCATGATTGTAGCTTTACTAGGAAGGTTATTGCTCTCATCAGATCCTCTCTTGATATTCCACATTTTTGGAGAGATTCGAATTTTTTTCAGAATGTCTCTTCCTAGATCAGCCTTGGAAATACTCTGAAGTATCTTCCTCTCCTTTTTAAATGGCAAATCTAGATGACTCGGAACAAATGTATTTTCGAGGACAAGAAGCCTAATATTTTCTTTGCTGTCCTCACTATCAAGAATCATCTTCAGCTCTATCCTGTCGCATTCAGCTGAATAACAAAAGGAGAACTATTGGACCAGCACCTACTTTGGTCATTCCTTCCGATTTCTTTGATGGTGCACCAGCTAATCATATGGGAGGTGTAGGTGTTAAGCTTCTGCTCAGTCAAGACCACTATTACTGCTTCAAATTGGGAGTAGGCCTTAGCACTAATACTAGAGCGGAGTTGCTGGCCTTGTGGACACTCCTTCACTGTGCAAAAAACATGGGCCTTCCCATGTTACATATTCATGGTGATTCTGCTGTCATCATTAACTGGTTCAATCATAGATCTGCTCTTACATTACTCACTCTTGATGGATGGTGTCATTGTATTAGGGAGCTGGAACCTTACTTCATCCAAATCACTGCCATTCATATATAGAGAGAGCACAATACATTGGTTGACAGCTTATCTAAAGAAGCATTAACACTGGCTCCGGGCCAACTTCAGTTTTCTGAGTTCACCAAGGGTGAATGTACTGATCAGGGCTCATTTCTATTTTTCTAGCCCTCAGCAATGGACCTATTTGTGTTGTAGCATTTTTTGACATCCTTTGGATGATGGTGGTGGTCGTGCCCCATATATTTTTCTTGCACCTATTTGTTTAATACTTCTTTGGATTAGCTAACCCAGTAATAGTATGAACTCTCTATGTAATGAAGGGTAAGGATGCGGATGTAGTATTTCTCCTAGCTTGTTACTCCATATGAAGCTTCATGGCAACTGATCTTGAATTGCTGACAACAGTTAATGGTTGAATGTACTCCCACATGAGCTCAGCGAAAGCTGTTGCTGTAGTTATTTTTTTGATATATTCCATACACCTCGAGCTCAGCAACCCGCTGATGATGTATTCATGTTGCCTTTGATTTCAATGAAATAGCAAGGAACTGTTATTTTCCCCTGGAAAAGAAGTCTCGACTAAAGTGAACAATAGTAGAACCAACCCTTTGTATGATCAAGAGTGTAAAGATGCGAGAAAATAAATTAAGCAAGCTACTACAGATTAGATAAAAATGGACAAGATAAATCACTACAAAGCCTTAATTACAAGAAAAGAAAAAATACATTATTTAAGTAAGAAGCAGGAAAATCTCCTACACCTCTCCAAAGTGGCTCCTAAGAAATTTTGGAGGTAAATTCTAACTCACAAAAGAAAAGAAGAGAATAAAATTACCTTAAAAGATTGGAATGGGCCTATCTTAAAACGCTTTATGAATCCCCGGATGTCAGAGTCAGCATTCAAACCCTTATTACAACGAAAGAAGTTTTCTCGTTATAAGACATAGATTTCGAGGTTAAGTGCTTAGCAAATGGAAAAGCCAAAGACATAGAAGGATACCAAGAGAAAATCAAAAAAATTGGAGGGTCTGTCCTCATCCAACACATCCACAAACTCTTTAATCTAGTGGTCAAGCAAGGGTTTCCTACACCTTGCACTCAAAGCCTCATTATTCCTATTTTCAAAAGGGGTGATAAAAATGACCCCTCTAATTAACGGACTATTATGATTAGTTCTCTCTTAGCTAAGTTATATGGTATTATCTTAGAAAAGAAGATCAATGGATGGTTAGAAATGGCAGGTAAGGGGGCTAAAGGCCAAGCAGGTTTTAGAAGGAATCATTCAACCATGGACTAACTCCTTACACTTAGGATCATTGCAGAGGAATGTCGTAATAATAAGTCTGACCTATGTTGTTGCTTTGTGGATTTTATAAAAGCTTTTGATACAGTGGCTAGAAATAACTTGTGAAATAGGCTATAGGAGCTTAAGGTTCCTTTTGAGTTGAGAGTTGTCACGATAAGGTTATACGAAAACGTCATTGCCAAGTTTAAGAATAATGAGGGGTGGACAACAGATATAAATTGTCATATTGGAGTTAAACAAGGTTGCCCCCTCTCCCCTACCCTTTTTGGCATTTACATTGATAAGTTAGAAACAGTGTTTAGAAGAAGCAGGTTGCACTGGTATAATCTTAGCTGGGATAGTTATCATCCTCCTACTTTATGCTGATGATATTGTTCTTATGGCAAGGTGCCCTTTTGTTCTCGATAAGTAATTAATAATTCTCAAAGATTTTTGCTCTAACATGGGTATAACTATTAACGCCAACAAGACAAAAATCATGATTATGAAATCTAACAAAGACACCTACGGTAAATTTTATTTATGATAATAGAAATCTAGAGGAAGTGACTTCTTACAAGTATCTTGGAATTGATATTCATCACAATCTCAATTGGAACTATAACATTGAGAAAATGATTAATGGAGGGTGGAAAGCTTATTTTGGTCTTGAAAATAATTGTAAATCAACCAATCTAGTCATGTGGGATAAAAAAAAGGTTCCTCTTTGAAACTCTTGTCGTCCCTGTTATCTTGTATAGTTGTGAAGTATGGGGGTGCAACATTTCTAGAGAATCTTAGAGGAAGATTGAGCAAATCGAGAAACAGTTAATAACTTATAACCTCAAAATTAAAAGCAATATGCCTTATCTTATTCTCCGCATAGAAGTGGGTCTTTCCCCCATTGAGAGCATTGCTATGACTAGGTACTTGATGTACAAGCATAAGATAAATAACATGGGAAACAAGAGACTTCCTAAAATTGCTTTAAACTCAAGTAAAAACCAATTATGCCTCAAGCGGTGTTGGTGTAAAGATACCATGGCTTGGTTAAACCATTGGGGCATTAATGAAAATGACATTTTACAGAACATTGACAATGTAAAAAATATTATTACTTCTAAGTTTAAAGAGAAATTCTGGTGTGAGGAAAATTTAGCGATTAAGAGAAAATTAAGATACTATAGGGAGGTCAGTAATCCTAACTTGGAGGATCAGAAGTAGCTCTCAGTAGTAGCTAGCTCACAGAAGAAAATTAATATAGCCAAGATTATAACAAACTCTCGTGAACTCCATAGCGAAACAGGGTGTTGGTCTATTCCTAAAACTCCATTGTCGAAAATGGTTTGTCATCTGTGTGAGTCTATGAGCGTTGATGATGAAAATCACTTTCTCTTAGAGTGCCTTGCTTACACCCACATTAGATTTGAGTTTCATAGTATTTGCTACAATACAAACCTTTGTAACCTCCTAACTTGCTAAAACTATAGTGAGCTTGGAAAGCTTCTTCGCAAGCTTTTTGAGCACATGAACAAGATTTTAAAATAAACCAAGTATTTTCCTTCTTAAGGTCTGATAGACCAAAGTTGGTCCCAGTGAACGTTAATCATCATCATCATCATTATATATATAACCTTTCATGTAAAATGTTTAAATTTTTACCATAAAATATATTTTACATTTTTACCATAAAATATTTAGAATACAATTCTGTAAAACAACTAAATAATATAGCTATGCTTTTTGTATGTGTTTTTTTCTCTATATAATACTACTTTCAACCACTGTGAATGTATAAAAAAATTATAAACAATATGAAAATAAGAAATTGGTATAAACATAACAAATTTAGAAAACTAAATTTAAAAAAATTAAATTAACTTATTTAAAGAAAACATAATTTTATATTTATTATGTATTTATATATTTTTATGAGTGAAAGTAACAAGTTTTTACTACCATCACAATATTAATATTCCATGTAAGAATCATGGTAACTATGTTGATTAATTTTAAAGTGCTCCTTATCACGTTGAATTATATTACAATGAAAACTTTTTGGTTTAAATGTTAATTATTTACACTATAAATAATCATGATAGTTCATGTCAATAGACTTTAAAGTACTCTTTATCAAGTCTAAAGGCTTTTGATTTAAAATTTTAATCATTTACAATATCAATAAACATGGTAACTAATAATCATGATAGTTCATGTCAATCAACTTTAAAGTACTCTTTATCAAGTCTAAAGGCTTTTGATTTAAAATTTTAATCATTTACAATATCAATAAACATGGTAACTGATTAGCTTGCTGGGCAATTCTAAGAGTTTGTTTCTTGATGGGAATCCCCTTGCAACTGATTTATGGGGATTCAATGGTTATTATCTCTTGGCTTAATAGATCTTCTGCACTTGATGTTCCATCTCTGATGCACTGGTGTTGTGACATAAGACATATGCTTCAAATGGGCCCGCCGATGATCTTTAAACATATATATCGTGAGCATAACTCGCTGGTAGATGCACTCTCCAAACAAGGCCTGAATTTGGATATGGGAGTTGTATCTTTTTCAGAACATTTGGATGGTTTGATCGTGAATCAAGGCAGTCTGAATCTCTTTTAGAGTAGCTTATTATCTCTTTTGTTATCAGCATGTTTATAGCTGTTGATTGTTTATCTCATTCAGTTCTATGCAGAGACCTCTTGCCAGCATGCTTTTGCTCTGAATATATATGGTTAAAGTTCATCTTCGATGATTATTAGTACTTTCTGACCTGTTATAACAGGGATGATGAGAAAAGTCTGCTACGATCAGACTTTATCTTTTGTATCTGCTGCTGTTTTTAGTCTTTCATTGTTGTTGTTGCTGGATTTGGGATTTGACAGTCATCATGCTGATAATGTAAATGATGTCTTTTGATTCATTTGAATAACAAAGACTGGTATTTTTTCCTCTGAAAAAACAATAAACATGGTAACTAATGTTCATCAACTTTAAGGTACTCTTTATTACGTTGAAATACTAGAGCGTAAAAGATTAAAATTTAAAAAGTGTCCAATATCGATATTGATCATGGTAACTAATGAGTACTCCTTATATAATGAAATATTAGGGTTATGGTTTAAAATTTTAATCGTTTACAAAGTTACAAAGAAATTGTCGCTTTTTGCTAAAGAATGAAACTTATCATTTTAAATTAAAAAATAATTTTATCACTTTAAAATGATCTGATCTGTTTATTACTTCAAAGAAAAAACAAACATATTTAAAATAAATCTTTCACTTTCCAAAAAAACAACTTCCTCCATAATCCCATAAAGTGTGTTGTTATCACTTAAAATGTTTATAGCTTAACCTAATGTTGTTATCACATGCACTCATGTTTATAGCTCAACCTAATGTTGTTATCACATGCGCTAAAGTTTATGGCTCAACGTAATGTTGTTACCATGTGAACTATTGCAAGATTGTCTAGTGGATGCATTTCAATATATCATTTGTGTTATGGGAGTTGTTAAATTCATTATATCTAAGGATTTTTTTATATATATAGCAAGGTGTTCTATAAGTATTCATTATATGTAAGGATTTTTGTATATATATACAGCAAGGTGTTTTATAAGTATGGGAGCGTTGTTATATAAAAATAAAAGATAAATAAAAATAGAAAAAAATTATGGTAGCTCATTAATTACCAAAAAAAAAAAAAAAAAATTATGGTAGCTCATTAATTACCAAAAAAAAAAAAAAAAAATTGATGTTGGTAAAAAAAGTTGTATAAAAAGTAATTAAAAATACACACCTCAAAAAATTGGATCTCTCTTAATGTTGGATAAATCCTAGTTGTATATATATATATAATTTGTTACAAGGGGAATCTGCAACTAGCCAGTTTCGTACTCGCGTGACACGTGGTCGATTCCTGTCGCTACCTCTATAACCCCTTGAGCAGCCTACCCAACCCCCCGACACATAAATGACACCTTTCTGCACCAAGAGGTTTGAACCCGTGACCTGCTTAACAACCTCTGCGCCTTAACATAACATGAAGTGACCAATAGACCAAACCCCAGGGAGCTTAAGATGGATATATATTAATATGGACATGGACATGCAATGAAAAATTTGGGATTCTTTAGACTCCTAATTATGCTTATTTTATTAATAATAATAATAAATAAATTAACTCAGTTATATTGATAGTGAGAAGAAAAGTAACTTATTTATGCGTCTTTTAGTATTGATAATAAATAGAAAAGTAACTAGAGAAGTAAGTTTTAATTTTGGGAATAATAAATAACAAAATAATTTGATATGTAGGTTTTTCATTTTGTTTTAATTATGTGAAATGGTTTGTTCTCCCATCAAGGAATTTCTAAGACAATTTATGCGTGTAGTGTATGTAGTGTATGTAGATCTCATGGATTCTCAAAGCCTTTAATTAATTGTTTTTTTATTAATAGAGTTATATAAATGAGTGGATGTGTGTCCTAGTAATTGTAGGAATTTTACTGTTGTAAAACTTTTTTTGCTCTTATTTATGTTTTCTTGATTTACATAATGTCAATGATACATTTAGACACTTATAAATCAAGGATAACTTGTTATTGTATATTTATGCATGTTACATTTCCTACTATTTTGTACAAGTAATCAATGAGAAACTGCATATTTCGCCAAGTGCAATGGCCATACTACTCTTGGAGTTGGTCTGGGTTAGTGTCCATACCTTCTCAAGAAATTTTACAGTCTTATCCCTTGTTCATTAGCTCCTCAATGCATTTTCTAGCTTTTAGATGATGTAATATCCCAACTCCCGATATTTTCTAATTCTAAGCAAATACACTGATACAACCGGGCATGCAAACTGCCATGTAAAAATTCCTATTTTATAGCAAAAATTAGGGTTAGGGTTTATGGTATAGAATGAACGCTTACCACTGATAAGCTTCCTGGACTGCTCCTGAGAGAGTATGCATGCATCAAGAGCTGAATCGGAGATGAACTGATATCTTCTGCTTTCGATGAAACCCCAGCAGCACGAACCCCAGATCAGCTAAGGGTGACATTTTCAGTGAAGGAGGTGTCCGATGAAGCTGCTGATTTGCAGGATTGATAGCCTTCCCGTGCCGGAGAGAATGCCTGGCACATGCAGAAGTTCTGAGGTCTCTAGGCCCGCTAGCGAATTGTTCTAGAGGTGCAGCTGCTCACGCCCCCCTGATCCGAAAATGGCTGATAATTGCTCAGGATGAGCACAATCAGATCTGATAATCACCGGGTACTGGAGTAAGATGTCGATGATGAGAATGGTGCCTGGGTTGCGAAGTAAAACTGAGATCTGAAGACCCAGCGAATGATTAGGGCTTTCTGGCTGAAAACCCCTTACAGTTGCACATGTGCCCCTGCAGTATACTGGATAACTATGAATGAATGGAAGAGCAAATGGTGAACCTGTATGGTTTACCCTGAATGAGACTAGGGCAGATATCTGACTGCCGAAACCCCACTAGCTGAAGACGCCGTCTCCAACCCCAACTGTTGTGCTGCTATTCAAGAGCTCCAAAATAATAATCATGAAAAGTGAGTCTCCTTTCACTTTATCTTCCTTTTATAACTTTCAACTGTGAAAACCCTAATCTTTGACCTAATTAGGTCACTTTATTTTCTAATTTGCAGTTGACTTGCATGCATGCGCATGGAGACTTAAATGAGTGCATGCATCATTAAATAATGCTTAGATGGCATGCATGCTGGTGGCCCTTCTTGACCTAATGGTGATAACATGATGATGCCCTAGAATTTCTATAGATGGCATCAGTCTTTAGATGATTCCCTAACTATTAGTAACCACTCGAACCCACAGGAATTACATAGGTTAGCGGTTTTGGTCCTCAATTCCTAATCAAATGAGGACATTAAAGTCCTCCCCGCTTGAGATTGCTTGTCCTCAAGCGACTGCAAACTGGGATGCTGCAATACCTGTTCACCTTCCCATGTGGCATCCTTTGGTTGTAGTTCCTTCCACTGAACCAAGTATTCCCTAATTACCCTGTTCCTAAGTTTCCTTTCTCTAGTCTGTATGATCCGTTCAGGAATCGGTATCAGCAGTCCTTCATCATCTAAAGGAGGTAATTCTATTGATGGAGCAATGTGTTTCCAAAGGGTCTTTTTTAGGTTGGACACATGGAACACATTGTGAATTTTACTTTCCCGTGGTAGTTCTAGTACATATGCCACCTCTCCCACCTTCCTGATTATTCTGTAGGGTCAATAGAAGCGAGGTTTTAAATTTTTTGCTCCTTTCTTCTTAAGTGAAGACTGTTTGTAATGTTGGAGCCTTAAGTATACCAAATCCCCTACCTCAAAGCTCCGCTCAATCCTATGTTTATCTGCATATAACTTCTGCTGATTCTGAGCTATCTATAAGTTTTCCTTCAATATTTTAAGAATATCTTGACTATCCTGTATCCAATCCTTTGCCTTAGGATCCCTGCTGTCCCCAAATGCCAAATCTGCATAATCCAAGGCCTCATAGCCATATAATGCCTTAAAAGGAGTCATCCTAATAGACATGTGATAGGTAGTATTGTAGCAATACTCCCCTAAGTGTAGCCATTTGATCCAGGTTCGTTGCTGCCCTGTTACGTAGTTCCTCAGATATCCTTCAATCCACTTGTTGACTATTTCATTTTTTCCATCGCTCTGGGGATGATAACTTGTGCTGGTAGCCAGTTCAGTCCCCACTAATCTGAATGTTCCTGCCAGAAGGCACATGTGAATCTCCGATCGTGATCATTGACAATGGTCTTAGGTAACCCATGTAACTTGAAGACCTCCCTGAAGAATAACTCAGCTACTTGAGTTGCATAGTAATATGATGATATAGAAAAGAAATGTGCAAACTTGGTCAGTCTGTCAATTACTACATATAAACAATCTCGCCCTTGGACCTTGGGTAAACCTGTAATGAAGTCCATAGAAATGCTTTCCCACTTATGTTATGGAATTGGTGGTAGCTGAAGCAACCCTGCTGGATGGATGTTCTCAATCTTGTTCTGTTGACATATGCTACATTCCCATACGTGCTGCATAACTTCCCCCTTGAGGCCCTTCCATGAGAAACTCTCTCGGATCTGTCTGTAGGTCTTCAAGAAACCCTGATGTCCTGATAATGGAGAGTCATGTGCTGCCTGAATGATCTTTTTCCTCAACGTGGATTATGGGACGAGGTATATCCTGCTCTTGTAATAGATGATGTCATCAACAATCCTGTAGCTATCATCCTGAATTTGTCCATCAAATAATTTGTAAGCGAATTTATTTTTGGAGTATTCTACAAAGAGAAGTGCCCTCCAATTTGTGGATATACTCCTGAGAGATAGTGAGGTAGGACGCCTGGATAATGCATCAACTACTACATTATTCTTACCTTTTACATACTCGATCTCGAAATCATAGGCTTGTACTTTGCTGACCCATTTCTGTTGGCGCTCATTCAGTTCCTTATGCTCCAGTAAATACTTGAGGCTGTTATGATCTGTTTTGATTTTGAACTTACTGCCCACTAGGTACTGTCTGAATTTCGTGAGAGCATGTAAGATGGCTAGCATCTCTTTGTCATATATGGAGTAGTGGCGCTCGTAGTTCTTCAATTTACGGCTCTCAAATGCAATAGGGTGATGATTTTGCATCAATACTGCTCCTAACCCTTCCCCTGAAGCATCACATTCCACTACAAAGGGTTGTGAGAAGTCTGGTAATGCTAAAAATGGACATGAACTCATAATAACTTTCATCTCCTTGAAATTTTTCTGTGCTAAGTCTGTCTAGGTGAATGCTCCCTTCTTTGTGAGATCTGTGAGGGGTACTACAAATTGGGAGAATCCCTTAACGTACCGTCGGTAATAGGTGCACAGTCCTAAGAAACCTCTCAATTCTGTGACTGTTTTTGGCATGAGCCAATCTCTGATAGCTCGTATTTTCTCCATGTCAACCTGTACTCCTTCCTCATTGATTATATGCCCTAGGTACAACATTTCCTTCATGCCAAGTTCACACTTGGACATTTTCGTGTAAAGCGAGTGTTCTTCTAGAATGCTCAGTACTTCGTCCAGGTGTTTCAGATGCTCCTCCCATGTTTTGCTGTAAATCAGGATGTCATCAAAGAATACTAGCAGAAACTTACGTAGTTGAATTTGGAAGGTATGGTTCATGCATGACTGAAAAGTGGCTAGAGCATTGGTAAGTCCAAAAGGCATGACCAAAAACTCATAGTGACCATAGTGACAATGAAAAGATGTTTTGGAGATGTCTTGGTCCCTTACTCGGATCTGATGGTACCCCGAGCGAAGATCAATCTTGGAGAAGTATTTGGCTCCCCGAAGTTCATCCATGAGTTCATCAATTGTAGGGATGGGATACCTGTTCTTAATGGTCTTTTTGTTGAGTGCTCGATAGTCGATGCACATTCGCAGTGTACCATCCTTCTTCTTGACCAATACTACTGAGGATGCGAAGGGGCTAGAACTAGGCCGAATGTATCCAAGCTCGAGTAATTCTTTGATTGTTTTCTCGATCTCATCCTTATATCTCTTGGGGTGCCGATAAGGAGTGGTGATGACTACTTGTGTCCCCTCGTCTAGCTCAATAATGTGTTCAAAGCCTCGGTCTGGCGGTCTACCTGATGGAAGGTCCCTAAAAACCTTTTCATGCTTCTGTAGCAAGGCCTGAATGTCACTTGGGTGTCGTGTGTTGGTTTCTAGGGGTTTCCTAAAGGTGACCAAACATTCTGCCGCCCATCTATATCATGCTGTCAGAGTACTGCCTCCATTCTCTGCGACAAGACCGGTTTTGGGGGATAAGTGTTCATGCCCCTCAAAACTACTCGTTTGCCATCTGGCCCCTGGAATTCCATTTCCATTGCCCTGTAGTTTGTAGTGTATTTCCCTATGGAATAAAGCAACTGAACACCCAATACTACATGAGTATCCAACACATCTACTACATAGAAGGTATCTGTCATCTGATAGTTACCTAAGGTGACATTCAATTTTGGAATCCAGTAGTTGCATTCCATGCTGGAGTTCCTGGCTACAACTACAGTGAATCCTTCGAACTTCTCAGTCTGAATATCTCTCTTGGCAACCCAAGTGGAGTCAATGAAATTATGGGTTGCTGCCCCATCAATCAATACTCCTACTCTGTGACCTTGTACTACTCCTCTGACACTAAGAGTATGGAATCTTGGTACTCTAGATAATGTAGCAATGACTCCCTCTGTCGGGTGTATCATCCTGATGTGATTCTTCCTCATTTGCCCGTAGTTCTTCTGTGCCTTCCTGCTCATATTCATCCTCATCACTGTTCGAATATACCTCGATGTAGTGAACCTTTGCCTTCCCTACACACCTGTGTCCTGGTACCCATGGTTCCTGACAATTGAAACATAGTTTCTTCCTTCTCAAGTATTTCCTAGTGTCCTCGTCTAACCATGTTTTCTTGGGAACATCCTGCTGGAAAGGTTTCTTGTCCCTAATAGGAAAGTTGGTTTTGAGTGGGAACCTGTTCTTGGGAACTGAAGCCTGTAGATCTTTGTCTTTGTTAATGGCATGCTACAGAGTGAGGGGTTTGTAGGCTTTCAACCATCCCCGTAGTGGCTCTGTTAGGGCCTCAGTGAATAACATAGTCAACCTGCTCTCTGACACATCTGTTACCATGACCGCTATCCTCTAGAATTCTGAGATGAAGGCTTCTGCACTACCTGTCTATTTGAGTTGAGTCAACTCCCTGAAATGTATCTCTGGATCCTTCCTGTCAAACCGCTCCATGAGTTTCTGAGTGAACTCAACATATGAGTGTATGGTGTTGTGACCCAATGTCACCAATCCGTGGTACCACCACTCGTGAGCCTCTCCATCCAAGTGGAGCGTAGCCAATTTAATGGCATCTGTCTCTGTCATGGGATGGAGTTGGAAATAGGTATCCAAGTTTTGAACCCATATCCTCGTTGAACCTCCGCAATTCCCATCAAAGTTTGGGATGGTCAACCTGCCCAAGGTCTTCTACAACTCATAGTTGTGATTGAATCCCTTATTGAAATTCCTAGGCCTGCGCCTACTCTTCATGTTGCAGAAATCCAAAAAAGACATGGCAGCATGAAACTCATCCCCTAAGTCTCTATATTCCTGCAAATAAGCCCCAAAAGGTTCGCTAGGTTCTACCTGCATGACTGGACCACCTACTGTATCTGCCAAGAAGTAAGGCATGGTAGGCTTGTTGGAAGGTCTGTTATATATGTGCGGTGTATTCTGTATATTAGTCTACACAAACTTTCCATTGTTTCTTGTAGATCCTCGATCTACCGGTGAGGGAGGTGTACTGTTGATACCTATTTTTGGTTTCACATAAAATCTATTGATTGCATTGAGTACATCTTTTTGCCCTTTGGCTAAGTCTTGCAATGCAGATACTAAGTTGTGAAACTCCATCCTGTCCTCCTCTTCTCCTGTTCCTTTTCCCTTATCAGAGTGTAACCTGTTTGTTCCATTTCTGAACCGATATCCTCTAGTTGGATATCCTCAAATTCCCCTGTGTATCTACTCTTTCTTCTCCTATAGGTTACAAAAGGGTCTCCTTTTGTATTCATCTATGTCTCATTTCTTAAGCCCACAACTGGCCAAGAAGATAGCTCTGATACCACTGTAATATCCCAAATCCCGATATTTTCTAATTCTAAGCAAATACACTGATACAACTGGGCATGCAAACTGGCATGCAAAAATCCCTATTTTATAGCAAAAATTAGGGTTAGGTTTTGTGGGATAGAATGAACACTTACCACTGATAAGCTGAATGGACTGCTCCTGAGAGAGTATGCATGCATCAAGAGCTGAATCGGAGATGAAGTGATATCTTCTGCTTCTGGTAAAACCCTGGCAGCACGAACCCCAGATCAGTTAAGGGTGACGTTTTCAGTGAAGGAGGTGTCCAATGAAGCTGCTAATTTGTAGGACTGATAGCCTCCCTGTGCCGGAGAGAATTCCTGTACATGCAGAAGTTCTGAGGTCTCTAGGTAGGCTAGCGAATTGTTCTAGAGGTGCTATTGCTCACGCCCCCCCTGACCCCAAAATGGCTGATAACTGCTCAAGATGAGCACGATCGGATCTGATAATCACCGGGTACTGGAGTAAGACATCGATGATGAGAATGGTGCCTGGGTTGTGAGGTAAAACTAAGATCTGAAGACCCAGCGAATGATTAGGGCTTTCTGGCTGAAAACCCCTTACGGCTGCACACGTGCCCCTCAACAATCTCTGCAGTATACTGGATAACTATGAATGAATGGAAGAGCAAATGGTGAACCTGTATGGATTACCCTGAATGAGACTAAGGCATATATCTCACTGCCGAAACCCCGCTAGCTGAAGACGCCGTCTCCAACCCCAACTGTTGTGCTGCACGCTGTGCTGCTATTTAATAGCTCCAAAATAATAATCATCAAAGGTGAGTCTCCTTTCACTTTATCTTCCTTTTATAACTTTCAACTGCGAAAACCCTAATCTTTGACCTAATCAGGTCACTTTATTTTCTAATTTGCAGTTGACTTGCATGCATGCGCATGGAGACTTAAATGAGTGCATGCATCATTAAATAATGCTTAGATGGCATGCATGATGGTGGCCTTTGGCCCTAGTGGCCCTTCTTGACTTAATGGTGATAACATGATGATGCCCTAGATTTTCTATAGATGGCATCAGTCTTTAGATGATTCCCTAACTGTTAGTAACCGCTCGAACCCATAAGAATCACATAGGTTAGTGGTTTTGGTCCTCAATGCCTAATCAGATGAGAACATTACAGATGATGTTGTGTTTTTATTGTGGTTAGATTTACTATGTTCTGCTCCAATTTTTCTGCTTAAATAGTAAAGTAATTTTATCAGATCCACTTTTAACTTGTTTTTATATTATGCTTTTAATATGTTTTTATATTATTGTTGATGCAGTCTTTGTCCATAACAATTTGGGCTCATCAAAAACCCCAACGAAGAACAAAATTCAGATCAAATTAGGTAATTATAAAATCTTATTTCAACTATCAAATAAATCTATGTCGCCTTGGCCATTCAATTTCATATGTGAGATGTTTTAGAGACATTATTGTTATTGTTTGTTCCCAAGGGGCATTGGATAGGATAGTTGTTGTTTCTGATTTCTAAACACGCCAGATTTTGTTTTTTGTTTTTGGTAGAGCTATTTACCATTGCACTTGAGACTTGTGACACTATGTTGACTATATATTTTTTTATAAATGAAGTTATTATTAAAAAATAAAAGAAATATATTAATATAAAGACAAATTGGGTAGCTATAGGGAGAAATGATCTCCTTAGAGACATATAATATATGAAGCATTGTAGCTATTGTCATTAACATCTGGCAAAAACAATGTAAAGAGCAAGAAAATATTCAATCATCCAATGCACACTCTTCAAATTTATAGAACGCCATAACTCTTTGCAAAGGACTTGGGGTATCATTTTTTCAATTGCTATCTATTCGTTCATTTCAAAATATTACACTCATGTTAATACCCAAACTTATAAGGGTTTTTATGTAATTTAACACATTATTCTTGCAATATATGTCTAATAGCTACATGAAGGAAAGGAAGGCAGGTAAAATTCAAGAGAATAATATTAACATTCAATGTTTCCACTATGGCGATGAACATGCACATAAAAGCAACCCATTATGTGTATTTAGGAAATTCCATCGTTAGTTTTGAAGGACGCAAAGTATTTGCAGGAAATTCTAGTTTGCGCGTATGTGTTAATAATGTTGGGAACCATGCCCACTGCCCGAGGAAAGTACTTAATTTCTAAAGATGTTGATCGTCGTATCATTGATTGAACAATGGATAGGTATTTTTTTTTTAAAATTTTCAATCAACCACAACTGCAGCTTTAGATGTTTCAATCAAATCTTAAAACTAGCAATTGCCCCAAGGAAGGTGCAATAATACGCCGTTAAGGTAGTTGTTAGCGGGTAAGCGAGAAAAAAAAGTGTAACATTGAAGTGAGCCAAAAAAAATTGGAGAATAAATATATATTCTGTGCCAATATTGAGAGAGGTCACTTGTTGCAAACGAGAATTAATGGAGATCCCAACGCTATTCCAGGAAAAGCCACCTGGTCATAAACAAGGATTTCCGATCTTACTATGGAGGACAAAAATGTCAGAAACTAGATATGGTGCACTGTGGTCTTGAAACTCAAGCGAGGGTTGATGACCTCATGTACAACAAAGAAAGCGAAGATTTTGATTCTAGGCCAAATTCAATTGAGAATATGGCAGTATGGATGATCGTGGCATTGATAGTGAGATTTTAGTAGTACCCGAAACGTTTTTCTACCAAGAGAAATTTATGTTGAATCCAGTTGCAATCCCTCTGTCTAATCGAAACTACAATCGAGACGACGTGTAGGATCTACACAAATCAAAAGACATGGTGCCTCATCTCGGAATGAGAAAGATATTGGAGGAACTGGTTCTTAGAAAGGCAATAAACCACAACCAACTTAACCACCAAAAAATAAAACAACTAGGTCCCATTTTTTCTTTACTCCATATTAATGAACTTGTTTTCTTAGTTCCTACCCAAATCATGTCCAACACAATGTTCTTAAAACTACTAATTTCTAACCATATAGTGGATATGCTACAAACTATGGCTATACTCATATGTGGTTACGAAACCATATCTATGTCTACACTTTTCACCTTAACTTATTTTACCTGGGTATAGGACAAAAACAAATATCAACTTTCAGATTTCATTATATCATATGATTGTCTATGCAAAGATCACCCTCAAGAAGACGTGCATTTTCTTTATGGTATAAACTTCAACAACTCCACGAATATGAGCCTTCTTAATCATACCTTTTAAACGTGTTTATAACAAGCATGTGAAATTGTTAAATATGTATAATGTTCATTGTTATTAAACTGATCTTCTTCACTGGTGGCTCAGCATGGACAACAATTGCATTTTTGATTTGCAGGAAAAATGATTGATATAGAAGCTTCACTGAAGTACATCAAAATTTACATTAGCACAAGATGAGAGGTGAACTCTTGCATGTTAAAACTCCCTGTGTGAATCAAACATCCTCTTGTTAAGGGCACTTCCACAATCTAGCACTTTGCAAGTACCAAGCCCAACAACAATTTAACTTTATGCGCATGAAATGTGTGTGGGGTACCACCATCTATGTTACTGGATCAGATCGAAGAATAGTGCTTTTGTGGATCTGGATCCAGATCTGACCCAGACACATTTCTAGAAGGACCCACTTGAGATCTGTTTTTGGCTTGTCAAACATGTCCAGCCAGCAAATACCCCAAAAATACATATTTAAAAAAAAACATAAAATTAAAATTAAAATTTGCTATGTGCATGGCCCTTTTACCCTATAAAATAACCCCTCCCCCCAATCCAAAAACACATAAAATTTAAGTTCTTCATAGCAGTCTGCATTTCTGAGTTTATGAGAACAATTTCAAGCATAAAAATGTAGAGACCCGAAATTTCTATGTCTATAAATATGCCATTTTCGCACATTTAGATATTGACTTTCCAAAGAGTCTAGCAAACCCATATCCATTTCCATGCAAGTTAGCCAACTATTTTTCTTTATATGTTGCCTTTTAATTTGATTTTAATTTTGAGCTGCAAAGCTTAGGGCTCAAGCAGAACACCATGCATTTTCTTTTACACTCATTTCTAGAACGAATAGGTAGATTTATTCGCAACACATAAGCCCAAGTGCAGAGCTACTACTTATAGCAGGAGAAGATCAACTTCCACAACACAATGCAAAGGTAATCAATGGTTCAGACCACTCTAAACCATAAACACTCCGCATGATAGCCTCCTCTTCAGATTTTCCATTTTTTCAATAGGCCTAGCATTTAATCAACTTGGGAAGGTCAGTTAGATACATAACTGGAAGAATTTAAGATGTCTTGTAATAACAAATTCACGTGCGTGATATAAATGTGTGTATGAACAAATTCACCAACGTGATATAAATGTGTGCAATCCAAACAATGATGTGATTTGGACAAACAACTAACTTGTAATAACAATTTGAATAAGCTTGATGTAAATGTGTGTAACCCATACAATGATCTGATGTGGACAAACAACTAACTTGTAATAACAATTTGAACCAATTTTAAAAAATTGTAACTTCAAAATATACAAGAGCCATTGTAAATTTTTTGCATTCCTTGTATTGATCAATTGAATTGCATCTAGCTTCTCCTCTCCTCTAGATTATATTTCATGTTTTAATAAGAAAAAAAAATTATGCTCTGGTTTTAGATTATATTATGTTTTAATATAAATAAATTGAAAAAAAAAAAACAACATCATGTCAATTAATTTTAAGTTTGACCCATCTTTTCTAAGCGCTGTTAAATAGCTTATCTCCTTTGGTTTTGGTTTTAGATCTAGCTTCCCCTTTCCTCTGGTTTTAGATTATATTTCATGTTTGAATAAATAAATAAATAAAATTAAAAAAAAGCTATTCTCTAGTTTTAGATCATATTTCATGTTTTAATAGAAAAAAAAACATCATGTTAATTAACTTTAAGTTTGACCCAGTTCCTAAATAGCCTATTTCCTCTAGTTTTAGATTATATTTCATGTTAAAAAAGAAGAAGAAGCAAATATCAATTATGTTTAAGTTTGACCCAACTTGAGCCTAGTCACTATATTGTAACTTATAGTTGAAACTTAAATATACGTACACATTCTTTCAGCCTATTTACCATATTGGAAAATGAACTTCCAGTCAAAACTTAAATATATGCACACAAATTCTTTTAACTTAAATACACGACACAAATTCTTTTAGGTGATAGTTTCTTCATTCTTCAAGAACCATTTGAGATATCCACTAATAAGTTATTAATGGTATATATTTTTAAAACTCTGTTATATGCCATTAAATATTGTTTTAATGCTATATAAGTGTTTTATGCTATATAAGCACACATTCTTAAAACCCACAGTAACCAGAACCCAAACCGTCCATACTAGACAGATACAAAACCCTAGTTAAGGGTAAACCTACAAACCCTAGTTAGGGTTAGTTCAGACAGAGAGTCATCAATCAGAGAAGAACCCCAACAGTAACCCCGGGAGATGTACCAGTAAACCGAAGCCAGAAAGTGAAAACTAGAGCGGGAATGCGAAACCGATAGGCAACCCCGGAGTGAAGCACAAGCCCTAGTATGTCGGGAGAAGACAGGGATTAGCATAAGTCAACCCTCCACATGCGGACGAGGAAAAGGAGAATCAAGGGCATAGACAACGTGAAATACCATGCAGGGGTGATGGAGCAAGTGACGGACAAAAAGACAAAGCACAGACAGAAACCACAAAACCAAGCACACAGAGGCGACTGAAAATAACGAATAAACTTCCCACTTTTTTTATTTGGTTGGTACTAGTCCCCTTGGTAAGGGGAGGGACTCCAATAAGTCGCCATCCGTGCTATTGAAAAGGCCAAGTAGAGCCCAAACTCCTAAGAAGTTCAGGGACGACAAGGTAAGAAGAAAGACAGACCCGGGGCAAAAGTCGAGCCAACACACCGAGAGCCAGGGAAGCAGGGCAGATCAATATAAGGTGACAGGAATCACATGTATGTAGAAGCCCAAAAAATCATGAAAACCAAGAGAAAACCAGAGCCAAAGGTCCATTCCATCCTCCTCCCAATGAAAATTTTACTTATGCATATAGACATCTCCAAGTGGCTGAGTAATTATCCACCAGAAAATACCATAGTATATTACAAATAATTTAATGATCCATTTTAGATAATTACAAATAATTTAATGATCCATCTGATGTTTTTTAATTATGTTGAACTTGGTCTTCTTTTTACATATAAATCTATGTATTCTTTATGAGATGATTAATTTTTTTTCAGGTAATTATGTCAAGGCAAACTCTCAAGCATTTCTCATGATTTTGAAGATAGTACTTAGGATAAGACTTAAATTCTTTAAGGCACAAGGCCAAGTCAAGAACAAGACTCAAAGCCATTACAACAATACTCTTTATAAGCCCAATGTGTCACTTACAGGAATAAAACCTAGGTGGAAAGGATAACCCTCCATCTCACAACCACACCACTTGGGCTAGACACAATTGACTCCATGAAATTACCACTTATGCATCTCTCCATTCATTTAGATACATAAAGGTACCATTCATTTAGATACATACAAGGTATAGGTGAGGATAAAAATCATTCAACATTTTAACATACTATTGTCTCATGAATGTATGTCATAACTTTGAGATCACACATGGATTCTAGTAATACAATCCCCAGCTTCATTCCTACATGCACCCATGTCCTATACAACACCTGCAAGCATAATCTACGCCACTTTTTAGCATACTGGGCAATCTTTATCCTACCCTTTTCCATGTAAAGCTATAAAGAAAACTATTAAACCCATAACCCTTGGCGATAACTTTTGTAAACTGTTCCTCCTTGGGGGGCAAGTTCAGTGATATTTTACGATGTTGAACATAGTACATTGCATAGTTTCAACGATGATCTGATAAAATCCATTCAACTTATTATATGGTGGCAGAAATTACACAAATTAAGAACACAACAATCCATACAAATGTCCATTGTGTTGTTAATGAACAAATTGTTTCAAATATTGTTCATTAGAGCAATTATGAATGTTATCAAAGTATAAACCATCCATTATATTTGAAAATTAACCTTCATGGTCCATGTGAACCAACCCTTAAACCAATCCCATACACTTGTACACTAAAGTCCCGCAATAACAAAAAATTCTTGATCATTGAATTTAAACTTCTCTCATATGCTTTAACAACAATAAATGAGTGCCAAATTGACCAGTCACTGAGTCACACAGTTGGTATAGGCCTGGATGATTTGGATGTATAATGCGTACTCTAAACATAGTGGATAACATTTTATCGTAATTATGATTTACTTTGGATATATAATGCAGTTGGACATGTCGGTTTAAAACAAATGTTTTCCATAAAACTATTTTTTCTACTCTATTTCAGGTAGTCATCAAGATAGACTTGACAGTCCAATACATTTGGTCCATGAAAACTAGAGCTAAGGAATTTAGAAACAATGAGCATGCAATTATGTCAACCATCATATCGAGGAAAATGCAAATCATATTATTGCAATTAATGTTCAGTGCATCAAAAGCAACTTGGAATTCAAGGTTAGTGATTAGATTATCAAAGTTAGACGAATTGCATGCCATTCACATTCTGAAGGTATACTCAAATGTTTTAGACTGCATCCTCTTTAACCAAAAGGTTCTCTCTATTAGAACCTGGGAAGAAGAACCGAACCTTTTCAATTTGATATAGCCAAATTACATCAAGGGATGCCTAAATCAAAAAAATACAGTTACCCATGAATCACCTAAAATAAATAGCTTCTAACGGTGAGGGATCAAAATTGAGAACTGCAATTCTTTTGTAGTTTCAGATGTGTAGATCCTGCTTCTCACTTTGTAATTGAGCCAGTAGTTCAAGATATTTTTCAGAGTGGACTAACTTGCAGTGGGAGAATAATAAGAGTCAATGAGAGCCTTCAAGTCTAGAAGTTGAGATCATGTCAGATGGCCATGGGATGTGTTCTCAGCCCAACCCAAATGATACCTATGTTGCTGTCACTCTTGATGATCGCTTGCCCTCCATTGCATCTTTCTTCAATTTACAGCTTGCACATAGAAAGGGACCTTCCCAAGAGTGCATATTTCCTGAAAAAAATGAACCAGGATGCACATAAATGCCTTCACTAGGTGTGATGTCAGTTTGACAGACAGCAGAAGCAAATAATCCTGATACTGTCTGCACTGCATAATCTGAGCCCAACCTGCAATGTCAAATACTCAAATTATTAGCATGACAAACTTGCAACATAGTGCGTTCTATAATAGTTCTCTACAGCTAGCTTTCATTAGTACATCACATGGAAAAGCAAGTATTTAATCTAGCATAGTAGCAAAAGTAGAAGTTTACAAGGTCATAACAGAAAAATACCTACTTTGAACCTCTTACCTCTGTATAAATAAAATAACAAATCCTAAAAGGAAAAAGGAAAAACACCATTCTATACTAAATGCCTAGAACCCAAAAAACAAACTATGAAAATAGATCATGCTTTTACTTAGGTTGAACGTGCAAACTAACTAAATACATTGACAAGAAAAAGATTATTTAAAAAAATCCAAATTGAAGACTTGAAAATTCAAAATTGTCAAAATATAAGCAGACATTACATACCATTCACACAACCACGAATTAAATTTGCAACATGATTTTCCAATCAGATAATAAAATTTTTTAAACGTATATTGTCCACATTCATGGAAATGCAACTCAGATACAGTATATCATGCTTTGTATTGAATCCAAAGATAGGTCTGTGATTACAAAACATAAACTAAGCTAAGCTGGAAATGGCTATATCTACCTTTCAGCAAGCATTGCCGACCCCTCCTCGAAAATTTCCTAGACAATGTCTATATTTTGCTTTTCATCTGTCTTTGATTTTGAATCAGTGGACTTCCTTCCAAAAAATGACTTGAATCTGCCTTGCTTCTTAACTGGAGCTGGTGGTACAGATTTCTCAGGTGGGATCAAATCCACCACAATGCATGTTGTGTCATCCCTAAGGCCCCTTATCCTCTCCTACAGCTAAATCGATTAGGCTATGAGCGAAAATAACCGTAAATATGGCAATATTGTTGTCAGGAGTATTTGTACCTTAACAATTTGTTTTGCAGCAAGTTCTGCTGGCAAACCTCGGCAACAATTTGCAGCTTTCTCAGAACTCAAGGCATCCCAAACACCATCAGTTGCAATGATAAGCCTCCCTCCAGCATTCGATAGCTATTGGAACAAAAAATTACCAATCTAAATCAAATAGGCACATTGTGACCAGGTATTTTTTCCAGCAGTAAATGGATAAAATTGGTGAAGGATCAAAAGAGAAAAAAATCTCTGTCCACCTTCACTTGTTTTACATGAGGTATAGGTACAATGAACTCGCCCACATCCATATCCCCAATAGACGACAGACAGAGACCTCCCGGCCAACATCTCAATGGTCCAATCTACAAGAACAAAGAAAATGTTCTGAATTACAGCTATTGTAAAATTTGTTGAAAATTTTGGTAACAGGGTGATACAGTTTAAAAAAAGGCTGTAAAACAAGCATGAACATTATTACAGGAGAGCGATACGAGATAGGAACTTTTATGTGAAGGATGATGGAAGCCTTGTAGATAAAATTAAGCAGAATCCTAAGCCTTGTAGATAAAATTAAGGGTTTAAATTATTAATACTTTTACGAAAGTAACTGCAGGTGTAAATCTAGGATATGACATTTCGTAGAAGAATCCTAAGTCGTAGGTAATAACTTCGGTAAGCCTAAGCCGTAGGAAGGCTTCAGGTATATTCCTAAATTGGGAACTTCTTTACTCTAAGAAACTCCCCGAAAATTACATAAAAAGAGAATTCAACAAGAATTTTAATGAAAACAGTTACAATAGACATAAATATCACATTCACCGAGCCATTTACAGGCTCAAATGGGGAGGTTATTGATCATGCTTACGAGAGCTTGTTCTTGCTAGACAGTTGATTGAGCAAAAGTAGAGTCCCTAGCATAACATTATTCCGTACAGTAAACCAATTATAGTTCTGCGTTGTCTTAGCTGGCCCAACTCCCCTGCTGCTGTTGAGGACCTCTGCTCTTCAATTATAGCTCTACTGCGCAAAAATATACCCCTAAGTAAGGACTGCAAAGAAGAACAAATACTATTCTTAGTAATATTGAAACAATATCACTTCTTAGTAATAAGAAATGTAGAAATGACATGTGTCAGATCCTAAACATAAATATTAAGACCCTTCTGAATGCAAAATAAGCTACTCACACTTAATAGCTGCACATACAAAACATTAGTTCCATCCTAGACCATAGACCGGCTGATGCCAATGTCATGACTCGTAATTTCAAACCAAACTAAATTTTTATGTGATTTTCTCTATAAACAGGGTCATCATCGGGGTGCATCAATGCATTTGTTTACTGCCAAACAAGACCACTAGTGGTTTTCTATTTAACCAGCAAGTGGCAAAATGGTGCAACTTCTTTTAAATTCAAATTACTACAGAACATAAGAGTGTGAAAAGGAATTTTAATTGAACAAATGGATACATATCATAAATTCATACTCTGCAACAGTGGAGATGTTGTAGATATCATCATGCTATTCGAAAACACAGATCCCTCTCACACCAACTTATGTTCAGAGAATTTTTACCGAGTATTTGTAATCCCCACAAGAAGAGCTTGAATCCTTGTAATGGCAGAAATGTGTAGTGGCTATGCTAAAATGGGGGTTTTCTTCTCTGCAACAATTCTCCAATAAAAGAAATAATTGAAATTTTAAAGTAATGCCTGCCTACCAAATGCAATCATCTGTGTAACTGCTTGTGGTTAAAGTAAATCTCTCCTTATGCCCACAATTTTAGCAAGTACCACATGCATACATGCCACTACCATGCCACAAGTAAGCCAAAAAAGTAGCTGCCTACTTTTTGTTTTGTTTGTACACAGTTACACAAATTCAAAAAGACCATACTCCACTTCTGCAAGGCATTAGAAACTACATCAGCATACATGATGAACACATCCAGTCCTTATAATTCCAAAAGAAATTTGAAATTCAAGGCCAGGTCCTGTATTGATTTAACCATGTAATCTACTCCATTCAAAGAAGTTTAGATGAGCACAAACTTTGAAAGAAAGTTCTACCAATTCATTGATATCAATCTTGACTTAAAAAGTCCATTCAATTTGATATAGTGTCAAAAATCTAACTTTGCTACCTCAGCTCTCAGTGTCTCAATAATATACATAAATATATCATAGTTTACCACAAGGGTGATACATTGTAAAATGCATCAACCTATATATTGAATCCAAATATACCCCCATCCATGCAGAAAATTAGAAAGAAGACACTTATCGATATTATACTAACAAAAATTAGTAAAGATGAATGCACAAGTGTAAGGGAGCAACGTTGAGTTGCCATCTAGCCCACAACATGTGCATCAAACTTAGAAAAACCAATCATCCATGGCTAAATCAAGGTTGGTAAAATTTAGACATGGAACTTGAAGAAAATCTTCTTACCCATCAAAAAGAGCAGTTTATCAGGAAGAAAAATCAGTCATTGCCACCATCAATATTGTCACAAACTTATGAGAATCAGAGAATAGTAACTGCAAGCTCCTTCCAATCAATATTTAATACCATGAATCTTATGGCAATAAAGTTATACCAGGCTATCATAGAGACGCATACCCACACAATAAGTATTAAATGTAAAAGACTGGCAAAACCAATATTAAGAGTTGTGAACAAGAATTAGTGGAGTTAAGTATCTTGAGCTGCCGTTAGTCCACAACAAGTACATCAACCAAGGAAAAACTGATAATCCATGGAACAAATAGGGCTAGAAAAACTTTAGATACATTATGGATCTTGAAGAAAAATTGCCTATTGACCAAAAGACCAGTGTAGCAGGATGAAAACACAGTCATGGCCACCATAATATTGTCACAAACCTATGACAGTCAGAGAATCAGTAATTTCAGTCCCCTCTCAATCAAAATATTTATGACAATAAAATTGTATAGGGGGGCCATAGAGCCATGTACTCACAATATCTACTAACTTAAAAGAACAAGAAAATCAATGCATGTGCCATGCAAACAGAAGGAGGAGGGACGCAATACACCTGTACAGACAGAGGGGGAGTTG
>LPNX010770837.1:554949-570639 GCA_001517045.1 Pseudotsuga menziesii
TTTGCAAGTTTTTTTAATCCCAACCAACCAACATAGCAACACAACCATTTGAGAGCCCTCCTCAACACACAAGGTAACGTCACTCATAACGAGCGAGTAATCCGAGGACCTTAGAATTAATGAGGAAAGAAACTCTGGGCACGTGATGGAGCTATAAGAAAATAGTGCCTGGGATATTTCCTATCTATTTTACATGCAAACAACCAAGTAGAGCTGGAAACCCACACAGTGTTAGTTCACCGTTAGGCTAAACTTTACCCAAATTATCTATATTTCCAACTACCCTTTCTAAGTTTTGGGCGGAAACACTTATTTGGCTTCGCTTTTTGTTATTTTTTGTTATTGGAGAAGAGATGGAGTCTATCTCTTGTGTTGTAGAATGCATTGGAGTCCCCAACTATGGCAACTCATTGGTTGTCGGTTTCCCTGTGCCTTAATTGCTATTAGGATTTACTAGAAGATAGGCATGAATTCCCCAGATTGCACATGAAAAGGCCATGTCATATTAACTCAAGAAGGAGAAAAAGGAAGCGCATTTTCGCAGAATATACCCTGTCATTTTAACTCCACTTAGAACACATGCATACACGACATTCAAGAAACTCAAAACTCATTCTTCATTGAGGGTTTTACAAATTCTTCATCTGTATTGCTACAGATTGTACAGTGGATGCTTTCCACTCTCACTAAAAATTGTTCATTATCTGATAAGTATGAGGAGATGAGGGCAAATTTTTCTCAGCAGCTTATTGGTCACTGAGAATCTGTCCATAACAACAATAATCTGACTCCTATAAAGGACCTAATATCTTCAGCAAAACAATGGGTTTCTCTATGAGTGCAATGCCAAAATCTATACAAATTTCCGAATAACAAAAAACTCGAGCTGGGTGATCATGTCTAGACTCAAAAGAGGGTTGGAATCCTTCAAATGTTCTAAAAGAGTGGAGAAGAGAAAACCAGGCATTGACATAAATGTGAAATTTAAAGGACATCTGGGCACTATTTATTCTTACCTCCAGACAACTATATATCAAACTTCAAATTCAGAGTTAATCTTACCTACAAGGCTACAAATTTAATCATTATATGATTTGAATTAAAGAATCAGAAACTTGTATCATTTTTCCTGGAGGAATGGGTTGCTGATCCACTATATTCAACAACGCTTATGGAAGTAAATGAAGATAGCTATATCCCACACTTACCTAGGATACTTCGAACCCATTTTCAGGTTATTTTCTTTAAAACATTATTTTGAGTGGAGAATTGATGGTTTACAAGTCCAGTCAAACAATAGCTTCCATTGAACAAATTCCCATGAATTCCACTCCAGGTCCTTCCTCAACTCATTTACATTTCTTGAATAGGATATAGAGAATTTTCACGTTGTAGAAATGACTCTCATAAAACATATGATCCTGAATGCGTGATAAGAAAACTATTGAGTTCTTGTTCCCTGGCATCATTTTTGAACTAAAGGACAAGCCCAATATGCTGCGATCACAAAAAAGTTCATTTAGATTGATATCCAAAGCAAAGAAGATGGTTGTTATAAAAATATTAGACAATGTTTCTTTGCTACTATCCTGAAGCTGCCTCCAAAGGTATTGGAACTCAAACCATTTGAAGTTGTCTGGCCTTAATGCTCAATGCAATCTTATAAACTTAAACGATTTCTGGGAAATTTTATCCTTGGAATTCTCAATTTTAGTCGTTAATTTCTGGTTTGTTCATTTATAAAATCCACTTTCATTCCCTATTTGTAGGCTGCTTATACATGGCTTTGTTCGGACTTGCTAAAACTTGATTTCGTGGCTTTTTTGTCTTTTTGATATTCCTAAATTGGGAACTTCTTTACTCTAAGAAACCCCCCGAAAATTACATAAAAAGATAATTCAGCAAGAATTTTAATGAAAACAGTTACAATAGACATAAATATCACATTCACCAAGCCATTTATAGGCTCGAATGGGGAGGTTATTGATCATGCTTACGAGAGCTTGTTCTTGCGAGATAGTTGATTGAGAAAAAGTAGAGTCCCTAACATAACATTATTCCTTACAGTAAACCAGTTACAGTTCTGCATTGTCTTAGCTGGCCCAACTCCCCTGCTGCTGTTGAGGACCTCTGCTCTTCAATTATAGCTCTACTGCGCAAAAATCTACCCCTAAGTAAGGACTGCAAAGAAGAACAAATACTATTCTTAGTAATATTGAAACAATATCACTTCTTAGTAATAAGAAATGTAGAAATGACATGTGTCAGTTCCTAAACATAAATATTAAGACCCTTTTGAATGCAAAATAAGCTACTCACACTTAATAGCTGCACATACAAAACATTAGTTCCATCCTAGACCATAGACTCGCTGCTGCCAATGTCATGACTCGTAATTTCAAACCAAACTAAATTTTTACGTGATTTTCTCTATAAACAGGGTCATCATCGGGGTGCATCAATGCATTTGTTTACTGCCAAACAAGACTACTAGTGGTTTTCTATTTAACCAGCAAGTGGCAAAATGGTGCAACTTCTTTTAAATTCAAATTACTACAGAACATAAGAGTGTGAAAAGGAATTATAATTGAACAAATGGATACATATCATAAATTCATACTCTCCAACAATGGAGATGTTGTAGATATCATCATGCTATTCGAAAACACAGATCTTCCTAATCATAGACCAAAACTTCAAGTTCCTTTTAATGTGGACATATGAAAGGAGAGAAACACTTGCTTTCTTTGCAATAAAAGAGCAAAACTTTCGCAAACAATTACCCCATGTAGGACATTCTGAGCAAACCACCTGGTAATGTCTTCTTAACTATTTAGTGTTTAACTGCGCTATCCTGGAAAGTCCACAAACTCCAAATTAATAAGGCCAAATGCCCAAAAATATTGTGCTGGCCAAAATATCATAGATATGAATAGTGTTGTCTTGTTCGGAAATAGATGAATATACTTCACCAATAGGCCATAAATTATGAATTCAAAGCAATATGAGTCTATGCAAAACCCCGCCCCTCCATCGTGGCAATAAATTATGAATTCAAAGTAATATGAATCTATGCAAAACCCCGCCCCTCCATGGTGACAATAAATTATGAATTCAAAGCAATATGAATCTATGCAAACCTCGCCCCTCCATAGTGGTAAATTGGTAATAATTCATGGGAATATCATTTTTCAGTTGCGAAGCAACCAACATATTTTATGGTAAATAAAACTTTTACTCAGTTTTTACATGTGAAGTGTAAATTATTTTGACTTGTTTTGGCCATTACATGCTTAATCAAGTAGTGCCCAATAGATGATTGTTTCAAACATGTATAATTTTGTTGTGGATTTTAGCTTAGAAACATTGTTGTTTGGAGCTGCAAATCAAATATCATTTTGATGAGAATAAGCATCTATGAGAGGATGTCAAAGCTTCAAAACATTAATTTTTAAACTATAATTTCAAAAAAATAAAAAATTGAACATTCTTGAATTTGGCACAATTTACTTGCAATAATTTGCATTGCACTGACTGATGCCAGAGACCGCAATTAAGACCCCTGAGAATTTACAAATACAGAATACTTAGTTAGCTTATAAAGATACTGAAACGCACCTGAAGTTCTTGCATTGCTGACACTCGGTTTTTTTTGCAGTAGGTGAAAGAGAATCAAGAAAACCAGATTGTTGTCTAGCAAGAAGACCCCTGAGAATTTACAAATACAGAATAATTAGTTAGCTTATAAATATATTGAAACACACCTGAAGTTCTTGCATTGCTGACACTCGGTTTTTTACAGTAGGTGAAAGAGAATCAAGAAAACCAGATTGTTGTCTGGCAAGGTGTTGCAGCTTATCCTACAGCACAGACAACAATATGTTGTGAATTGAAAATTTAGGTACAGACTACAAACATGTAAGCCGCACTTATTAATATTTGCACAACTATATTGACAAGACAAGCCATTAGAGTAGTTTTATATACCTCCAAAGAATTTACCAAACCAGCACGGTCCTCAACACTTAGAGCTGACAACACAAATGTAAGCTAGTAAGAAAATATTATGGAAAGCTGACATGCCAAGGAAAAAATTGTGCAGAAACCAAAATTGTTTCTACAATATGTACAAGAAAATAATGCATTGATCCAAAAATGTACTAACAATTTTCTTTCCATGGCATTTTTCATAGAACAAGAAATAAATTAGAAAACTTTAATATCATGTACAAAGAAAGTACACTGTGCTAGTGTAGAGCATATACTGACAACATAAATGTAGTAAAAAATAGAGAAAGCATGTCCTCTCTTTCATTAATAAGCCATGTTCAAGCACACATGAAAGGGAAGCACAGTATAGGACAAAATACATCAAAAATTCAGAGCCGTTATTTAAGAAAATAATAGGGAGCACTTCCACACAGGTAAGTATGTTTTCTATCCGTGCTTCGAGAAACACCCCAGTGGGCAGGTTGTTGGGCACACAAGCATAAATGGGTAGGCAGGTGGACACACAAGCAGATATATTGAGGGCCTAACGCCATAGCATAGACTTCAACTGGCTTGAGAGAGAGAGAACTGAGTGGTAACTACTTAGCTAAAATCACCAGGGAAATACCCCAAGCCCGTCCCGTCCAAGACGTGTTCCAATTAAGTAAGATGGACCACAACAAGAATGAAACCCATGGTAGACAGATTAATAATCCATCGACCTCACCGGTGAGCCAAGGTCATGTTGGCCGATATCTGTTTGAATTTATTAGTGTAGCAAAGCATATAAAGTGATCTGTCCGGGATATTTCAAACAACACAGAGACATGCTTAACCAGATATGACACTGTGATAACAGCCTGCAAAAATAAAAGACAAATATATCATGACGCACAAACATGTACAAGGAGACCTGCTACATATACCTGAAGCCTTGAAATTGGGTCATTTGGGATATTTCAAACAACACACACATGCTGAACCAGCCATACTACCTTGACAACATGCTGTATAAAAAGACCTCGAAACAAAAACGTGTTACTACAAGTTTATGAAACATTGATATCGTGCACACTATACAAATAGGTCAAGGTTGTTTGATAAACCTAATAGAATCTCTGTACATATTTCTAAAAGTACCACTCTCTAACCAAAGCCAAACTTGATTTCACCTGCATTTAAATGCGAAGTGCCAGAGAGCCTAAGTTGCATCTCTAACATACCAGTGACCGTATTAAACCCTTGACAATTAAAGCAAACTACCCACAACAAACGCGTCGTTGATTAAGCGATGCAATTTCTTTATTATTTAAAAAACTTATCTGTAAAACATGCTAAGGGTTTGAAACCGTTTAACAAAGACAACATCCACTACAAAAATAAACTAATAGATGAAAGAGCCCCCCCAGAATACAGAAGATCATGCAGAAAGTTACGGGTTTGACTCGTATCGAAGCAATGAACTCCATAGATATGTTGTTTCCATTCGACGGTTATCTGAAACTCTCAAAACTAACACTAGATAGACTTCACGATTGAATACTACTAAGGAGCAAAATACAAATAAAGCACGGGGGCTTTAAAAATAGCTTCAAAGACATAGAAACCACCACTTGAGAATCATGAAAACACGGTCTGTGAGTAGTTCCATACGAAGGGCTTACCTGCGGCACCACTGGGCAGGGCAGAACTGAGATCGCCCATGTTGTAGGGAGAAAGTTGTTCTTCAGAGCCTCCTTGCTTGCTCATCCTTGCCGTTCTTCTTTCTTCTAACAAGCTACAAGATTTGAACCTGCAACGTAGAAGTGAAATCCAAAGAAAGACCGATAGTTGAAACTTCAAAACCCTCAAAGGGTTTCACGGCAAGAAGATCTTCCCTTTCTCCCGTAACCCCTCCTCATTCTCCTCCTCCACTGTAGCCGCCGACTTTTCCTCTTTAGGGTCCAAAGAAGCATCGCCAAATGATGCATTTCCCATCACCACCGACTGCGGGACAAGAAGCTTGCTATAGAGCCAGAGCTTCTTGTTCTTGTTCTTGTCGTCCTGAGAAATAATTCCGGAGGCGAGCTCATTGTTTTTACTGTTGCCGTTGCCCTGTGGGGATTTCGCTAAACCTCCTCCTTTTAGCACTTGCAGCAGAGGATTTGAGGGGGTTGGGGATTCAAAACCCATTGGCGTTTGGTCGGAGCTGGAGGAGTGGCTTCTGTTTGGATGTGGTTGTGAATGTCCGAGTGTGAGGATACCCGGACGACGAGTGGAAGTGGAATGAGGGTTTCACGGCAAGAGATTTCTCGGAGCAGTTTTGATCCGACGGCCTCCACCTCAAGAGTCCTACCTATTTCGTCTGTAAATCCGATTCGGCTAATGTCCACATACAATCCGAGCTCCTTATGCTGATAAATCCATTGCAGGTAAAATCCGCAGGACAGACCAGGGCAATGACCGAAAACTTGTAGGACAGAGCAGGGCAGCGGAACCTTAAAACACACGGAGGACCAGCGGATTGAGAAGAGCACACGTGGAGGACCACCGGATCGCCAACACGACACGTGGAGGAGCAGGGTTGGCTGCATAGACGACGAAAGCTACAGTGCTTTCCCGAACTTCTTCGGAGAGAAAACGCCTTATGGCGTAAATATCCCAATCGTAAAAATCTCACTGGGATCTGTAAATTTCTCCTATCTGGCTGGCATTTTCTATGATGGCACATCCAAGAATAACAAAATTTCACAAGCTCACCAACGTTCAACAATCGGCTCAACTTATAAACGAGGGATGAAAAGGAATCCCGTCCTTTTCTGAGGTCATAGAGACATAAAACTATGGAAACCAAATGAAAATGGGCTCAAGATAATTTAGGAAAATGTCACCAAATACCATTCATTCAACTTACCTCTGAATTCAATACCATTGTGGTATAATATTTTGGGTCACAGATGTAGAACCACAGAAACTGTTGTTTTATTCATACGCTTAAGCGTCAATTCCCATTGTTTAGTAGTGGGGTTCACTTCTCTTATTTGGGACATTCCTGCTGTCACATTCTGCATATTACTTTTCTTTTGAAAGCACACATATTAAATAGTATAGTGGCAGGATTGACTTGCAATTTCCTAAAAATCTATTCAAATACTTGACTTATATGAGTACTAATAAGTTAATTAGATGGAGATCCTAGTCCAGTATATGATAGTATGCATCTCACCAACCAAAGTGTCTCACAAAAATAAAATCAGTGTCAAGTAAGGTAATCCCTCAGTTGCTGCAAGCATAAAAATGTCTCCATTTTACACAATGGCCAAGTCAATACTGAAAGAGACAATGACCAAGTCAATACTGAAAGAGACCGTTAATCTTGAAATAAGAAAGGTGAATATAAGAATTCTTGTTGTATTATATGACTCATGAAGTCCCAACCAAAGATGAATAAGTTGCATGGCATAATGTTCATAGAACTCCCCAATCAATTACATTTATTAACTGTTATATATGAGGACTTGTACATGCCACTTTGTATCCCAGAATCATGTTGACAATCTAATGTGCAAAATGATATGCAATATTCAGTTCTTTTGATTGCATATTTGACTAGAAAACATTATCTCGGGCATAAATCATACAAATAACTCATTGTGCAATACAAAAGATAAGAGAAAATGTAAATGGCTAGTATCCAATTAGATATAGAATTCTCAAAAACCGTTAATCATAGAATTTGCTGGAAAGGGTTGTTTGGTTGCAAGCATTAACCTTTGAAGAGCATTAACTTTTGGAATTCCAATGATGGAAAAAACATACTAAGAAATGAGATAAACCAGCAAACTATACAGAACATCATTCTTGTAGGAAATGCACTTGAAGTCCAACCTAACTACATGGAAAAAGATCCCACAACAATGATTTTGTATAGAAATCTCCCCCACAAATCACTAAGAATTAATCAACAGGAAGTACAAACTAACAAACGTAGCATTTAAGAAGGTAAAGAGCAATCTATATTAATAGATTTTCCCCAATTAAACTAAAGCAGCCATAGAAACAAACAATTTATATCGCATTACAATGATATCATTAACATTCTAGATCTTTGTATTCTCAGCCTCTCCATCATAACACGGGACTAAAATTAAGCGAAGGAATGATCAGTTATGACTGATCTAAACTTTTGCTATGCATGCAATAAAATCTATCTCTTCACATCTATATCTACCATCTTGACCAATTTCAAAGCCTTTAGGATTTGCAAATGCTTTCTCAGGAAGCTAGTGAAGGAATGATCAGTTATGACTGATCTAAACTTTTACTATTCCTAGAATACAACCTAGCTCTTCACATGTGTATACACCTTCTGGACCAATTCCAAAGCCTTTAGGATTTGCAAACGCTTTCTCAGGAAGCTGATGGACTACATTAAATTATCACAAGCCTGTAATTGACAATTGATATCCAAAATCCAAGACTCATTCTTTACAGTAATACATTTATAGCAATAATCCTGATAATTGATAATCATAGACCCTTCATGTATATACATTATGATGGATTAAAAATATGTAGGTGAAGAGGTTAAGAACTTTCTAGCTATTTTTTATTGGGCAACAAACATGTTTTAATTCCTCAGTATTTATTGTTTAAACCAACCTCGCGGTCTTTCCCCCAAAGCATGCTAGTACCAATCTACTTCCACGGATTTGTACTTCAATCTACATAACCAGAAAACAATCTCACCCCAACCTCCAAATATCAAAGGTTAGTTAGGATTAAAAAAACTGCCACATTACACACTGAAAACGATAGTAGATCATCACAATAAAATAAATCTGTATTGGAATGCATATGTTTTTCTATAAGTTCAATATAAATCCAAAACAACATGATCATACAAATCAAATAACAATAACTTTCTCAATTCAGACAAACGAGCACAATATTCTCATTAAAACTAAAACTCTACTACAACTTTAGTAGCCTTTCAATATTAACCTAAGTAGAATATCGTAGCCTTCCACATTTATTGAGGTTGTATCCGCTCTTAGTAAAGTGCATCTTGCTGCTTCATCTCATTCAGAGTGCAGGCAGGAAGCTACCAAAAGCTACAGTTTTGAACCTAAACTGTACCTTAGTCACAGAATAGACGAACTTAAAAAACATTATTATGAGCTCTACGAGTTTATTCAAACATAGCAAAACATATATGTAGTAAATTATTTGCACTATCCAAAGTTTGATTTTTTTTAAAAACTATAATGCTATGATGAACATCGTGGATACCTACTATAGAAGAGGATTCAGATTCACCCCATCCAAAGTGAATCTTTTTCAAATACAATCCTAGTGTATAAACTCGTTGGATCTAAATTCAATAAGAAAGCATACTGATATGACGAACACCATGCATACATAGAGAAGGGAATTCACAATTATGATAAAACCTTTCAGAAAAGAGACGTGGAGATACATAACAATGGCAAACATCTAGTAAGGTAAATGATGCTAGTCATACTTTGCTATTGACTGTAGCAAGAAATACCAGATTTTGGCACCATGGAATAATCCAGGCCAAAAATACATACGTAAAGAATGAGAACGAAACAACTATTGCAAGTAGCACTGCAATTGTGCTAGTTTCGTTGAATTGACAGTTTGATGCCAAGTTTAGAGTCTTACCTTTGTGTAAAGATTCTTCAACAGTCTGAAGTTCTGTCAACGCTTGAAGCAAACAATCTAAATCCACAGGTTTTTGGTGCGTCCTATCCACCTGCTGTCCAGAATCAGCTGTCTCCTCCCTTTTCTTTCCAGCAACATTAACTGCAGAGGAAAGACTCTCTTCGCTATGTACAACATTTCACACCTGAACACTGAGTTCTCCCTAACTTCTTCACCTTCTCTAAATTTATCATGGCTAACACTTCCTCTTTCGTCAAAATCAAAAGTCCTAGCTTCTTCACTGTTTTCTCTCTCGGATGTGCTATTTTTAGGATCAAAATTCTTAAACCAGAGACTAAGTTCTTCACTTATCCACCTTCCATTACTGACTCTAACAAAAATGCCACTCTTAGCCATGGCCTTGCTCAGGCTGGAATCACTAACTGCTAAGATCCCTACACTGTTTCCTGTGCTCCAAGATCTCTCCCCAAGATCATCTACATACTCTTGTTTGTTTCGGCATCCGACACCAGCAACAAGTACATATTCAGGTACCTCTTCAGTATGATTCTCGGAAATTCCTTCAAACTCATGCACTACTCTCCCTGTACTAGTGCTGCTGTCCTCGTGCTCATGAATTGGATCTTCAGATTCGGTATTATTCTCCTTGTTCTTCTCTGCCCTTGCCTTTTTGGTCAATCCCACAGATCTTATTTCATCCCTGTGCCCAAACCCCCTCAAATCCGGCTTACTGCCACCAAAATTCACAGCCGAAAATCCACATTCGTGCATTGTGGGGAATTTTATTTCCTCCCTATATTTAGCAAATTTAAACTCGACTTCATTAGAAAGCTCTTCCCTAACTGAATTTTCAGGTAGACCTTTCGAAAAGCTGGCACCTGTAAAAGACTTGCTGCCCTAATCTTCACCGTACTCACAGCTCCCTCCAGCAGGAAGCATATTTACTGCATTCCAGGACTCTGAATCCGACATCCGGTCCTGGTAAACAATTCCAGGCGCAGAAGGTAACTCAACATTACCAACAGAGGAATCAGACCGAATTGCATCGGATTTCACCTTGCTTTCGCTGGGTGCCTTCAATTGGCATGCAACAGATAACCCTCTCTTGAGGATTCTCTGAGATTCATGCACACCTCCAGCATCCTTAATCGGACCTCATCGCTTCCTCCTCCATTTCTTCAGCCCAAATCCCTTAGGTTTCTCTCCTTGAACGCGAGGTCCATTAGATTTTATGTCTTCTACCTTCAATTTGCCCATTTCCTCGGCCGACTCACCATTAACGATATCCCGACTGCCCTCGCTGGTAGATCCAGAGTTCATATCCCCTGATTCCATGGCCCTCAAAATAACCAACTAAGACAAGGACAGCTAGCTTCCAGCCAAACTTGGTATCAAAACTCAAAAGCAATCCATTATAGAAACCCAAGTGATAAATCTGAATTAGCTCTGTAAATCCCGACTATCAGGTCTTGGATCCCAAAAAACACCCACTTATCAGAGGAAAACCCCAACAATTGAAACCCCAAATATCGCCCACGACACTCGCCTGACAACGAAACCTTGACCTCAACCTGAAAACACGCAGAGGAACTTTAAAACATGCGGAGGACCAACGAATTGCGAAGAGGACACGCGGAGGACCACCGGATCGCGAAGAGGACACGCAGAGGAGCAAGGTTGGCCGCATAGACGACGAAAGCTACAGTGCTTTTCCGAACTTGTTCGGAGAGAAAATGCCTTACGGCGTAATTAATGGAATATAATCAATGTGAATACTATACCGAGTGAACCAAACTTTTCTTATAATTCTTAACTCTATAATATACGACGATGAGGTCTTTGTAAACTCATGTCTGATTTTTGGTAGTAACTTGGTAGCTATTTCTAACCCCCTATCATGATGGAAATAAGATTGATGGTAGAGAGTTGCTAATACTTGGTAGGATGGGTAGACCTTTTTGACATTGAAAATCAATGTGGATGTTCTTTAAAAGAAAAAGAGAATCTTTGTTGTTGGATTGTTAAAAATAGGTAATGGTGGATAAATATATATTCCACGAGTACCATAGAATTACGATAGAAAACAATCTTGAGAGTGACTTGATAACCAAGGAGGTAGCTACCACAATCTATTATTTCCAATCATTTTCGGAGAAAATCGTGATGCAAATTTAGAATTGAGCATTTATGTCATCTATTGCAATCCATAAGAGCTGAAATGGAGGTGGGCAGAGGCATTGAATTTAAGATAAAAGGCTATTGTGTGTTGGTGTTATTACACCTTGTTGAGTTTTACCTATATTAGCAATTAAGTGACAGTAAATTATGCCATATTACCACCCATACATGTCATGTTGTACATCAATTCTTCGAATTCCAACTTCCTCTTTAACTCCAACAATTTATTACGATTGATGATACATTGGAAAGATAAAAATCGAGAATTGTTCCACATGAATCCATGTAGAGGGATGCATGTATTTGTTTTCCATGTTAATGAGCTATTCCAAATTTAATTGCTGGAGAAAACTTTGTTGGCAACAACAATTATGAACATCTTGCACAATTAAACTCCCAAACTGAAACTAAACATACAACAATTCAAACCAATAATAAATCCACTGTCAAATATATGTAAGATAATCTATTTTTGTTTTAACATCATTAAAGGGATTGTATAAATTAAAGGACCAGAAATTAATGACTAAAATTAAGAATTCCAAGGATTAACAATAAGTCACTTCGTTAAGATTTTGTGCTTATTCAAGACAGGTACGAGATGAGATGGACAATATGATAGGGGTTAGAGGAGTTTGGCAAAGGGAGAAAATAACAGGATGTTTCAAAACCTAGCAAATGAAGCTAGAGATAAAATAATTTAAAGCCCTTTCCCTGGTTGTAGCCTCGGCATGTGGCTTGCTAGGAATGCATGCTTATTTGAGGACAAATTCACTCCCTCTTTGCAATGTGTTGTTCAAAGCAGATCTATCTCTTTCAATTACAAGTCACCATTGAAGTTAGTGTCCACATATAACATTTTCACGAGTCTCTTGATAAATCTACGGAATGGGGTTATTTTGTTGGTGTGGGGCTATTTGTGGGAAAGGGGCCCATATAACTATGCTGGGCTTCTAACTCTGAAACTGTTTTTAATCCTATCTACTTAGAATGGGACGTTCAAACTTCAATTTTTTGGTGACTTAACATTAGTCATAAATCAAATAGAAGGGGGAATTTGAAATGGGGAGTTTGTTCTCAACTCTTTTGAGGAGGTAAATAAAATGAAATCAGTTTAATTACATCTCTTTTTCTCATGTCTACAGAGAGGTTAATGCTGTTGTTGATAACCTTTCCAAAAAACGTTTACACCTTGAGGTTGGAGTTTGGTTAATGCTGGAATCAAAGGATGGACAAGTATTTGAACACATCAAACAAGTCTATTGATTATGCATCCCTTCATCTGAAAGTGAAGATCTTTCCAAAGGCCTTGATCATATGAAGTCTTGCTCCCAACCTATTTTTGACATTTATGTATTGTTGAAAATATTATATTAGGGATTGTTTTCTTGAACAGTTTTTATGTAATCTATTGAGACACTTCTATCACTGTAAAAGACTATTTTATGTAGCTATATGAGATTTTAGAGAAGGATGTAGTTTATTTAGGAGATCATACAAAATCTATGCCACAAGAGACCATAGTAATACAAGTATGTTCTCTTTTGACTACAACGTTCTAACAACATAATGAATAACTCCATGTGCAATATTGCAACTTTTTCAACTCGGAATCTCCATTGTCACCATTTAATTAAGGAATTATAATAAGGTTCACCTCATTGTTGTAGGAAATAACCTAAATGAAAGGGAAATAGCCACTTTGACATGCATAGACAAATGATCATTACATATTGACCAGGTTCAAGTTTGATTTTTAGTAGCTTATGGCCAACTTCCACAAAGTCAACACTTAACATTATTGTGAAGTAAATGGTACGTCTTAAATTTACCAAGTTTGTCTAAGTTTCATACTGTATGTGTAACTGTTCCTCTTGTTCCTCCTCTTCATCTTCATCATCATCTAACTCCTGACCTGAATCATTCCAACCTCCTGCTTCATATGAAGATTCCTCTCCAAGAATGTTTTTCTTAAGGTTTTCATAAGCTTTCTCATGATCCAAAAAAACTGTATCTAGCGTGAAAATATTTGTTACACGTCCCAAAGATGTAAGATCGAGACTATAGTATTACATATTGAAAACACAAAGGCATATAAATTATAAAAGATTTAAAATAAGACACCCTGTTAATGAAGAAATTCTAAGGAAATATACCAAGGCCAACTTCTTGATTAAGCTCATCTTCTAGGGAAAATTCATGGTTAAACTGATCTTCTTTCTCCACAAGATCTAGTTTCGGAGAACAACTGGATAGCCCTACAAAATTCCAAAAAAGGTGCTAAAGACTCATGCATATACCATAAAAATCATACAAACCAACAAATATAGCACAAACAAGAATTCACATCATATTATACCTGGAAGTTAGCTTTGCAAATTGCGAAAATTCTTTTAATCAGAATCTGCAATCGTTTGTTGATTTCTAACTCATGAAGAATGCCCCCGAATCGTTCAAAGATTCCTTCACACAATTGAAATCCAAGTCGAAATAGAATTTAGTTTAATATACCATATCATTATCCATTTCCTTGAAAAATAATGCATGCAATGGCAGGTGACTTGCTTAGACCTTCTCTGAATTTAATGAGTTGTGCGAAATGAACTTTAAATTAAGAGTTGACAATTCAAATTCATTATCTTTGAAAAAAATATGACAATTGGATATAGAATGGACACTTCTAGGATTAACCGTTAATTGGCATAATTATCAATATTTGCAACCATGTGTTGAGATTCATGACGTGGTATTCACCTCATGAGTAAACTCTTCAGATCTCTCAAGCATTAGGAATACGGCAGAGGGAAAAGGTTTTCTACCGTCTTATCTTACCATGAAGGCCTTCATGTGAAAGGTCTTAAATCATGGAGCCACATTCCTTCACAAATCCAATGACAACCTGCAGAGAAGAAATCCTATTTTAAATATCGACATATGTTTTAGAGAAGAAACCCGAGTGCAACATCGAGCAAATGCCAAAGGACCTTGTATCCCTTAAGCACGAACACAAACAATAAAACCATAAGCTAGGATTCTATACCTCGACACTATCATTTGTAGTATTCTCCAACAAAACAATAAGAAGTTCCAAAGCAATGATCTCATGTGCAACTTGTTGGTTCGCGAGATGAGCTATCAATTTTGTTGCTGCCAATAACATAGGCTGCATAATAGTTAAACAAAAAATAAGCATATCATGCAAAAAATAACTTAAAAAATAAAAAAAAGGAATTAACAAGGCCAAAAACCAGCTAATAAGATAAAGACAAAGCAACCTTGTCATTGCGTTTGAAATCCCTCTTAAGCTGCAAAACAATTATTCTAAGAAGCAAATTACCAACTTATGGAAATTTTGTATTAACCACAACAACCAAGGTAGAGAAAACATCAGCAAGTCTAGGTGATGCCATTTGGGATTTCATATATGAGCTACAACAAACCTCTTCATAAGTTCTCTACAAAGAGCTCCGGAATAATGTTTTTAATGTTTGATGCATTCACTTTGTTTACAAGCTCACTGATACTCTTACGAATAGCATCCTAAGACATACGTTGATATGCCAAGCCGTTCTTATCTTGCAAATATTTCATCATTTGGACCACTTTAAAGGAGGAACATACACACCACCACTACTTCCAAGCACCTTTTCAGTGTTTGCAACTCCCTATTTTCGAGTTGAAACAATATGGGGGTTCGCTTTTGGAAATTGTACAATAGGGATTCCTTCTATTGCTCATACTGTTAAATTTCTAGGAGTTTCATCATCCCTTTTGTGTTCATGGTTACCTCTATCAACCCTCTTAGCAAGTGTGAAATACATATAATAATAATAATAATTTCACGGGAAAAAGGGC
>LPNX010770854.1:3491-29095 GCA_001517045.1 Pseudotsuga menziesii
TCTTCATCATCATGTTCATCTTCATCATCATCATCATCATCTTCATCATCATCATCATCATCATCATCATCAACATCAACATCATGAACATCATCATCATCATCAACATTATCACCATCATCGTCATCATCGTCGTCATCATCTTCATCATCACCTTCATCATCCTTATCAGCATCATCACCATCAACATCATGAACATCATCATCCTCATCCTCATCATCATCCTCATCACCTTCATCATCATCATCATCATCATCATCATCATCACCATCAACATCATCTTCATCATCTTCATCTTCATCATCATCATCATCATCATATTCATCGTCATCATCATCACCTTCATCATCGTCATCATCATCATCACCATCATCATCATCATCATCATCATCACCTTCGTCGTCATCATCATCATCATCATCATCATCAACATAATCATCATCATCACCATTGCCATCATCATCGTCACCATTTCCATCATCATCATCATCATCATCATCACCATCAACATCATGAACATCATCATCATCATCACCATCAACATCATGAACATCATCATCATTGATCATCATCATCCTCGTCATCATCATCACCGTCAACATCATGAACATAATCATCATCATCATCATCATCATCCTCATCCTCATCATCATCATCACCTTCATCATCATCATCATCATCATCATCATCAACATGATCATCATCATCACCATCAACATCATGAACATCATCATCATCATCCTCATCATCATCACCATCAACATCATGAACATCATCATCATCATCATCATCGTCGTCGTCATCATCATCACCATCAACATCATGAACATCATCATCATTCATCATCATCATCACCATCAACATCATGAACATCATCATCATCCTCCTCCTCATCATTACCATCAACATCATGAACATCATCATTCATCATCATCATCATAATGTGTTGTTGATGAATAAAATACCAGTATAGGCAATGATTTTGTTAGATATGTAATTATCTGTTGTAGTGTGATGTTTTTTGGACTCCAAAGGCTATTGAGCGGAACTTTATGGATTTTATGGTTGCAAGTATTCCACTAGATTAAATATCATGTATGATCTAGTATGTGATTGGCATGTTTAATCAAATACATCAACCCACCTATGTATCTTCACGTTCATAGAGTCTATTATTGAACTTTGTTGTCTTGACATTAACTAAAAAGTACCCTTCGTTCAAGATGAAATATTTGTTAAAAGCATGGGAAGCTGAACTATACCTTATTTTGACACTTGGATTGGGAAGTTTCATCAAAACTATAAGGTGTTTATTGATGTTCTTGGAAGAGCAACTTCGAGAAGTTTCATCAAAATTATAACGTGTTTATTTCTGGATTTTGGTATCGATTCACAAGGATCCTTGTGAATATGCATATGGAAATAGTGATTTAATGAACTTTATTACGATGAGAATGACACTTATTATTAATATAGATACCATTAGAGAGAATATCATTTGGATTAGGATGTTAGTTTTACTATCTTTAATTAAAGGGGGTTATTGTTCAATAATAATTTTAGTTAATTGAATTGGGAAACTAATATTTAATTGAAAAGGGCTGTAGTTAGGGATAATTAATGAGATTGACAGTTATTTCATGTTTTAATTATTGTTAATGAGGAAAATTGTAATATGGATCAGACTAGTAGTTAGTATCTATTCTACTTATGGATCATGTTGTTAGAGTGTTAGTCTATTCATAAACTATTTATTGTTAATGAGAGCAGCTATTGTAGAATGAAGTTGGTAATCAATTTCTAAGCTATTTATTAATAATGAAGATTATTATCATTTTGATGAGGGTGATATTCAATGGCTATGGTAGCTATTGTTAATGAGGGTGACTATATTTCTATGAGGAAGGTAGGGTAATTCCTTTAGATGAGGCCACTTGTCAATTCCTACATCAATAATTGTTATCATAGATACAATGGGATGGTTTGGATCACATCACAACCAACTATATAAAATACACAACCTAAAGACTCAACATTAGAGTGTACAAAATGTCAAAAAAAAATAAAACATGACAAGGAAAAATTCCCAATATATTCATTTGTTTTTTGAGTTAATTGGGGTTTTGGTTTCCATTGGGCGTGGGAATTTTGTCAAATAATCAAAATTATTTCATTTTTGTCATTAAATTGAGGAATTGGTTTCAATTGGCCAATTACATTGGGGTTCTTCTTTCTATTGGCAAATTCCATTGGGTTTTTGTTTCAATTGGGAAATTCCATTGGGTTTTTGTTTCAATTGGCCATAATTTAATTTAATATGGTTTAATTTTTCAATCTAGGGAAAATAAATTGATGAAGAAAATGAAAAAAAACATGAAAAGAAACGAGCAAAATACCTCACAAAGGGGAGGTTTATCCAAAGGTGGAGATGGAGGGCTCAAGCACACCCAAAATCACATTTGCATAGTTGATAGTTGGTCCTCGTTTCTCCAATAGCCACGCGGTTATGAGAAAAAGAGGGCCTCGGCCAATTTTAAAAAAAAAACAGGCTTTCGAAATCACACCTCCATTTTAGTGAAGGAAATCACGTACGTGATTGTATTCACTAAAACGGAGGCGCGATTTGTCTTACTATCCTAGTTGGCATGCCTATTGCCATCCTTGGGACTAGGCTTTGCAGGTTTGGTGTTGCTTAGAATGATTTGTTTTTTTTGGATCAAGAGTGATTGACTTCACTCCACCATTGCATCTAAAAGGTCTCTCAACTTCTTGCACAGACACGTCAACTTTGCAAATTCCTCAACCTCAAAATTGTGGCTAGAGTTCCAACATGGAACCTCCCTAAACACACTAGTAGGACGCACCATAATCTAGTTTTGATGCATGGCTGGAATTCTATGCCCTCTATAGGGATTCGATAGGTGTCTATGAAAGCGTGTAGGAGGTGGGATTGAACGCGCCATAGAATCATGACCGTGTCTTCAATCAATGAACTGTTGATTCCATTGGATTCAAGACATCGGGATAGTGCTACGGGTGTCCCTCTCCTCGGGCTCCATGGACAAGGGATCATGTTTTAGGTCAAATTTGGAAACTAGGGTTTTTCTTAGTAAGTGAATCTCAAATTTTAGCACATATGGTCACCTTTGCAAATTTCTCGACCATGACCTTATGGCTAGCATTCCAACATGGAACCTCCCTAAAAATTCTTGAACGACCCACCAAAAGCCAGTTTTGATGCACGATTGAAATTCTATGCCTCGGGTAGGGATTCAACATGTGTGCGTGAAATCCTTTAGGAGGTGGGATTCAACGTGCCATAGAATGATGATTGTGGCTCGGATCAACGAACCATCGAATCTATTGGGTTTAGGACATCGGTATAGTGCTAGGGGTTTCCCTCTCCTCTGGCTCCATGGACAAGGGATATTGTTTTAGGTCAATTTTGGAAACTAGAGTTTTGCTCACTAAGTGAATTAGAATTTTTGCACATAGGGGTCAACTTTGAAAATTCCTTGACTGTGAACTTGTTTCTAGTGTTTGAACGTGGAACCTACCTAGACACACTTACATGACCCACATAGGGATTCAATAGGTTTCCGTGAAAGCGTGTAGGAGGTGGGGTTCACCGTGCCATAGAATGATGATGGTAGCTATGATCGACAAACCCTTGAATATATTGGATTTAGGACATCGAGATAGTGTTAGGGAGGCCCTCTTCTCTTGCTCCATGGACAAGGGATTCTTTTTTAGGTCAGTTTTGGAAACTAGGCTTTTTCTTAGTAAGTAAATGTGAAATTTTAGCACATAGGGGTCAACTTTGCAAATTCATCGATTGTGGCCCTGTGAATAGCATTCCAACATGGAACCTCCCTAAACATGCTTGAGTGACCCACTGCAACCCAGTTTTGATGCACTGTTGGAATTCTATGCCCTCGGTAGGGATTTAACACGTGTTCGAGAAAGCCTTTAGAAGGTGGGATTCAACCTGCCATAGAATGATGCTTGTGGCTCAAATCGACGAACCATCTACTCCTTTCAATTGAGGACATCACGATAGTGCTAGGGCTTTCATTCTCCTCTCGCTCCATGGACAAGGGATCGTGTTTTAGGTCAATTTTGGAAACTAGGGTTTTGGTGAGTAAGTGAATGTGAAATTTTTGCACATAGGGTCAACTTTGCAAATTAATCGACCCAAATCTTGTGGCTAGCGCTCCCACATGGAAACTGTATATAAACCCACTTTTGATGCAATGTTGGAAATCATTATTAGTCACACATGGAAACTATATAAACCCACTTTTGGTGCACTGTTGGAAATCATTATTAGTCACATTAATCACACAAAGGTATTCATCATGGAAAGGGTATAGACACTAGCGTGAATTCAATGTCAATTATCATGTCTAAAACTAGTTTCAAAGTAAATGTCAATTATCCTTTTTTTTAAGGTATAGACAGTTAAATCTCTATTATCCTTTTGTTTGTGAAGGATATTGTTGGACAAAATGAATCAATCTCAATGAATTTAGCATATCTAACCATTCACTTCTGAAGTCTAGATTAATTAGGTAACACCAAATATCACATTGCATAGTGACATAATTGCACCTAGGTGCTCTACATCCTATTATAGGGAAGATGTTGTAACCTTCATAACATTATGTTACCAAAAACAAAAATAATTAAAAGATTCATATCTACTCATAAAATAAAAACTTAAAACAAATCACAAAGTAGTTTCATAAAATAAAAACTTAAAACAAATCACAAAGTAGTTTCATAAAATAATCAAGCACAAAGTGGGATCAAATTTGTGGAGGTGTAATTTTTTTCTAGACTTGTAAAAATTACACCTCAAAAAATTGGATCCTTCTCAATGCTTGCTAAATCAAGATTTAACATCAATCTATTTAACACAAAAGACAAGTAATTTATTATTACATATAAATTCAAACACTCTTTATACAAAAAAAACTATATAGATATGCAAATTCCTCTATAAAAAAGAAACCAAGCATGCATATTACTATGAGTTCAAAAGTTCAGTACTAAATTGTTCACTAAACATCAATGAATCAATCTATTCCTTCGTGATAGAAAACATCAAAAAGTACAAAGAATAGAATAAAAGTAAATTATTTATCTAAACAATCTATTGTCGATAGAAAACATTAAAAATACAGAGAATACCAAATTTAATATTCACTACAGCGAGACACTATTTTACCAACGAACGAGAGGGGACATAGGACACCTAACATCCCCCATAGAACACGATATTGTATATGTGGATAGAAAATGTAGGAGGTAAGAGAACAAAAATATTGTATGTGATAGAAACTAAGATAAGAAAAATGATCACATAGGTTTTTATAAGTCCATAATAATACCTCAAATGAGCAAACACTTACTTCCCATTCCAGCAAGAAACATCTCCAAGAGAACAAGATATTGTATGTAGATAGAGAACAAGAGACTGATGTTGAAACAAAAGGCCGGAGAGATGGCAACAATAAACAATCACCATACACAAGAAGAGAAGATAAGCGATAACATAGATATTTATAAATCCATAATGATAGCGTTCCCACATGGAAACTGTATAAACCCACTTTTGATGCACTGTTGGAAATCATTATTAGTCACATTAATCACACAAAGGTATTCATCATGGAAAGGGTATAGACACTAGAGTGAATTCAATGTCATTTATCATGTCTAAAACTAGTTTCAAAGTAAATGTCAATTATCCTTTTTTTAAGGTATAGACACTTAAATCTCTATTATCCTTTTGTTAGTGAAGGATATTGTTGGACAAAATGAATCAATCTCAATGAATTTAGCATATCTAACCATTCACTTTGAAGTCTAGATTAATTAGGTAACACCAAATATCACATTGCATAGTGACATAATTGCACCTAGGTGCTCTACATCCTATTATAGGGAAGATGTTGTAACCTTCATAACATTATGTTACCAAAAACAAAAATAATTAAAACATTCATATCTACTCATAAAATAAAAAATTAAAACAAATCACAAAGTAGTTTCATAAAATAATCAAGCACAAAGTGGGATCAAATTTGTGGAGGTGTAATTTTTTTCTAGACTTGTAAAAATTACCCCTCAAAAAATTGCATCCATCTCAATGCTTGCTAAATCAAGATTTAACATCAATCTATTTAACATAAAAGACAACTAATTTATTATTACATAAAAATTCAAACACTATTTACACAAAAAAAAAACCTATATATATATATTCAAATTCCTCTATAAAAAAAGAAACCAAGCATGCATATTACTATGAGTTCAAAAGTTCAGTACTAAATTGTTCACTAAACATCAAGCAATCAATCTATTCCTTCCTCATAGAAAACATCAAAAAGTACAAAGAATAGAATAAAAGTAAATTATTTATCTGAAAAACATCAAAAAGTACAAAGACTAGAATAAAAGTAAATTATTTATCTGAACAACCTATGATAAAAAACATTAAAAATACAAAGATATTGTATGTAGATAGAGAACAAGAGACTGATGTTGAAACAAAATGAAACAAAAGGCCGTAGAGATGGCAACAATAAACAATCATCATACACAAAAAGATAAAATAAGCCATAACATAGATATTTATAAAGCCATAATGATACCTCAAATCAGCAAACACTTACCTACCATTCTAGCCATAGATATCAGAGGCAACAGAACACGTCCCAATATTAAATTCAGGTGAATAAAAATCTAAAATGTCGTAGCCAAAATGAAAAATATTGCATAACAAAAATAAAACCTTAAGTTAATGCGATGATAAATCAATTCAAATCAAATAATAAATTCCATCGTTGGGAACAGGATGACAGGCAAATGGAAAAGTTGTAGGTGCTGACAATTATGTTGCAGAGTCCAACAATCAAGAGAGGCGCTTTGTCTAAGATGCTTATTTGAAGTAGCAAGCTGCATAGACTGAGAATAGTCAAATAGATGGACAACGGGCGGGAGAGACGGAACGACAAACCATACATTAGGCTAGGTCAACCGGCGCGGTAAAGATTAAAAATTTTAGTAAAAGCTACCTATAAACTCAAAATAAAAAACTACCCATAAACTCATAATTACTTCCCCAAAACAGCTGGTTTAAAAAACTCAGGACAAAACTTGTTGTCTAACATTTAGCAATAGTTCAATGTTAGTAGAGCAAAACGAGCTCTTACATGAGCAAAATATCGGCTGGAACTTCAAATGAGATACCCGAAAGATCAATTCAAAGCGTCCACGGGGACGACAAGAAACAGTTCTTAAGCATTTCCTAATGTAAAATCGATGATTCATAAAAATTCACGGCCAGAGATGATGACACAAAAAAATTCTAGGTACCTCGTCATGAAACAAAACATGCTTACAGACTACAAAACTTCTTGGCAAGTTATGCCAAAGCACTGATAGATACTATTTCGGTGCTATGTTACTTCCCATTTTGATCATGGGGAGATGGAAAATTCCCAATATGTGGAATTGGAGTATGAAAATTTTGCAGATTTGGATTTGGTGCTGCCATCTGGAATATATTTCCATGGTTATCAATAACAGGTACTATCACCACCTGGGGCATGTAATATACTCCACCTGTAACCGGATCTATGAAGTATGAACCACCAACTGCATTCGGGAGAGGAGGCCTGTAGTCACCGATTGTACCAGCTGAGTTGGAGGGCATTGCTGGATTTGGCATACGGTCATTCGGGAGAGTAAGCCTGTTTTGTAAGATCTCGTCACCTGAGCTGGAGGGCATTGCTGGAGGGCAATGTCTGATTTTCAATACTAGATCTATGAGATCGATTTACCGACGGCGGAGATAAAATTTGAGCTGTTTGCTGGTCTGAACTTCCAGTTTGATGTTTATCCAAGACCACAGAGAGATTACCAGCAAGACTAGATGATTCTGCAGACAAAATCTGGTCGACGTCCTAGTTCTTGATATCGAAATTCGTGACCGCATTGCGCCCCCTGTATGTAGTGGCAGCAGTATCTGTCAAATTCAATACCCATATTGCCCATTAAACATTTCCAAATCACTATTCTAAATCAGTATTCACAGCACAATTAGATTTAGAAACATAAACCATTTACCAAATCCTCCTAAACGAATTTCTTTCTTGCCGTCAGCTCTTATCCGCGCTTGCCATTTTGCTTTAAATCTTTATATACGATACAAACATCAACATAAGTATCGCATATTAATTTCACTATGAAATAGCTTGCAACACATATAATTATAGCTATAATGGTTTTGTCATAAACCTGGTAACTCCACGGTACTTTGACTCGCCTCTACAGAATGAAGTGCTTCTCCTGTAACAAAGGCATGACCAAAACAATGGAATCTTAAACTGTCTGTACATTTTAAATATCTACTTTTAATGTTCAATGAATTAGTAATGCTGGGGCTACCTCTTGAGCATTCCTACTACTTCTTCCTTAGTCATGTTTTCTATCTCTTTGACGTCTATTTCGTAATCTGTGGGCTGTAAAGAAAATCCATGTTAATATTCAATTCCCTTTCTATTGAGCCCTCCAATTAATAATTTCGTGTGGAAGGATGAATAAAATTGACAACAATGAAATGCAAGAAGTCATATACTTTAAAATTGGTTTTCGCTGCACAACCCAGAAATTTTAGCGCTGCGACATCGTAAGCTCTTGCTGCCTTTTCTGGTGAATCATAACTACCTGATACAGTACATATAATTATATATAGTCAATGGCATTAAATGAGAATAAAGAAAGCTTTCTTAACATATGCAGAATGGAAAATATTACTCACCCAAATAGACTGTAATATTGGGACCATATGGTAAAAGAGGAAGCGGTACGTGTGCATAAAAAACACATAGATGTAGCAGGGATAGATCGCTTCTTTAAATGAAAGGAATATAACATCAAAGTAAACACAGTATTGGCAAGATAGTTTGAACAAGGAAATTGACACGAACCTTGTTTACCATGTCCCGTGCAAGTAGGGTCCCATACATGGGCTTGGTATCTGCCAGGCCATCTATGTCTGCAACAATGGCCACAAAGCATTAACATGGCTAACAATAAAGAAACGTTAGAATGTAACCGCGAAACTGGTTAGGAATAAGTTACCTTTTGACCCCGCGAAACTGTTTGGCTGGACCGTCTTCAGTACCGTTCGTACTGTTTACAGAATTCATTTTCGCAGAAATTAGAAGTGGATCTAGGGTTTCACTCCACTTCTCGGGTTTAACTCTACTTCTAGGGTTTGATATCAATAAAAAACGGCTGGCTGACTGGGACTAAACACGTTCAGAGACCACCACAAATAGACCCATCTGAAACGAAAAAACCAACCTTAGGTTGACGTTCACTGAGAAATGCAGCAGACGAGTTTTAGGTTTGTAGAAACCAGAAGGCAACCCAACTGAAACTAAAAATAACTTTGGTCTTGCTATCCGCTAAAGAATACGTTCACCCAAAAATGCAGACGAGTTTTAGGGTTGTAGAAAATGCAGACGAGTTTTAGCGTTGTAGGAAACGCAGATGTTCACAGAGAAATGCAGACAAGTTTTAGCGTTGTAAAAATGGTATTATATAGATCTGAGGGTAGGAGAGGAAACACGGTTAGGGGAGTTTGTTTTAGTTTTACCACAGTTACTTAACCTCGGAGAACATGCCACAATGTTGGTTTATCTTTTTCAATTTTGTTGGCCACCTAGGTGTTGGTTTACTGGGGTGAATGATATTAAATGGAGAAAACTAATTCTTGTGAACCCGATGGAGTGGGATGTGTTTGGCACGCATGGGGACTTCATTTAGTGAACCTCTCACATAGCACGTGCCATCGTGGGATATTAAAGAATACCCTTAATTTCACCCAAACTCTTTTTGTTGAAACCCCCTCCCAATACTTAAAACCTCCTCCCCACCCCTTTTTATACCTCAATACTTATAAACCACCCTACCCACCCCCACCTTAAACCCCTCATCCCCCCAATACCTGCAATATATTGGTTTGATTTTTGATAATTTTAAAACCCACAATAATAACGTGATAGGATATTGGCCAACAAGTGAAGCCCCGTGCATGGTCGTTGTTGTTGTTTTTTTTTTACTCTAAAGTCCAACACTAACTTATGATTTACTTAAAAAGATTTATTTAATTTAAAAAAACAAAAAATGAAAATTTAAAATATTTATTTAATTATATTTATTAAATTAAATATAATTAATGAAATAAAGTTTTGTAATAATTACCACCATTCTACAATAAGTAATAAGAGATAAACATTCCTAGATGTATACATGCGTATCTTTATTTACAGGAAAGATAAACATTCCTTGATGTATTGCTTATCCTTATTTACACGAAAGATAATGGAATGGAGACTAAAGTTGTTGAGTTTTTATACATCAAATTTAATTAGTATAGACTTACCAAAATTTGGATTTACAAAGCATTTGGAGGAAAGTACATTTCTTCTCACCACTATGTTATAGCATATTTTTTATTTTTAGCTTTGGTTTGCAATAAAGCATGAGATTGGACCATATTAATGTATGATTGATCAATAAAGAAAGTGTTTTGAGTGCCCCAAGCTGTCTTAAGATCGCTCAAAGTTGCATTTTGTTCCTGTGGAAATGGATCCTTAACGACGAGATGGCATTTCTTTAACAACTTCTGAACTTGATCCATGACGAGCATTGGTAGGTTAAATGATCTTCCTAACAAAGCTTGCAAGGAGATTTCACTTTTTCACATGTATATATGGTGAGATTGGGTATTTGTTTCCCTGGTTTTTATTTTTGCTCTGTGATGTATATTAAACACCTAGGATATGTCTTGTTAGGATGATCATGGCGACCTATGCTTATATGTATACTAATACTTGAACTTGTGCTAAGATCGATCGAAGGAATTTACGTTGAAGACTATTTCTCATGCCATGCTTTATACAAATGTTAAACATTAGTGATATGTTGGTTCCATGTGTCATTTGCCCCATCTATTCAGTTCATCCATGATCGATCCTCATCCCATGAATTTAGATTGATTGAGACCCATGAGATTGAAGATCACTCTCCCCACTTGACGCATGTTCATGGTCGATCCCATGTCTTATGTGTCTCACCTCTAAGTTATCCCAAAGAGTGTCAGATGAAACTTGAAGAAATGTGTTTACTACTATAAAGTGAAATTGTGGAAGTACTAAAAAGAAGTGGATAAATAAATGCTAAATCTAAAGACTGTTAGCCACTATTTAAATCTAATGACTAATTCCTCACGGATCCTGTGGGTTTTGATGTGAGATGAGGAAAGGGGCCGTTAATTCACATTGTCCCCTAGGATCTCTCCATTACTGTTCTTTCGTACTCAACACAAGGGTCCTAAAAAGACCCTCACGGAGCTTGTTTCTTAGCTTGGATGTGATACGTATACATATTGTTAGAGTTGAATGTGCTCTTTCCATATTATCCCATACGTTTGTGAGACACCACCATCCCCTATTGTTCATTTGTCATGCATATGTGACTGTGGTCATGTGTAATTGTCATCATTATGAGAAATCATATGGTCAAAGTCAATTATAAGTCATATCAATTTTCCTTAGCCTTGTTTTCCATCATCACCCATCATTAGCACACGGTTTAAACTTTGTAACTTTGGCATGCACAAGAGACTTCGAGAAGATCCTAAGATTTTTTAAAGGCACATGTATATCTTACTTATTATTGTTGTTGTCACCATGATTATGAATAACATGATTTAAGTTGGGTTTTGATATACACCATTGGAGCATTTCTTACCTTTGATGCATGCACGATCATATTTGTATACCATCTCACGTCCAGTTTGTGTACTTTTACGTGGTCAACCCAGCTCACCAAGTCAAACATGATTCCCAATGCAAGGACTAAAAAACAAAATTGCTTATCTTTGTTCAAGACATGCCCAGGCTCAATACTACAGTTTCAGTTTTGGGTGTTTGGCTCTATTTCTCATGATGAATGATTATTATCACTTTATTATTGGCCAAACGATCAAATTTTATTACAGATAGGAGTGATTTTGGTTCTCCTAGAGCATTTCAATGTTCCAGGGGGTGTGAGTAGTCACTTATACTATTCTCCTATGTCTTCAGACCATCCAGTACAGTCTATTTTCCCCAGTGCTCAGCCTAGATATATTCATGGTGGTTCTATTCAGTTTCAGAGGATGTACCACCATAATGAACTAGTAAATTCACTGAAAAAAAATTGATTTAGCCTATTGGGTCAAGGAAACGGCATGGAAATTTCCCAGATGATGTATTTTGGATCTCTGGATAGTTCTTTAGCAGTTTGCAGTTAGCGTTTGATTTGGATTATCTATGATGGGTCAATTAGTGAGGATGTACACCAAGGGGTGCCCCTCAACTTAGCTAGATGATGTATTGTATGGGTATATATTATGGTATTATGTTGTAATGGTGCCTACTATGGACCAAACCCCTAGTGACCCCCTTTGAGTTATTATCAAGATATATCTAATGTCATATTTTGATTTCCACCTTAGGGAGGTATCCATGATGAAGATGATGAAGATGATGAAGATGAAGATGATGATGATGATGATGAAGATGAACGCTATTTTTTATTTTACAAAACGCGCATGCGATTGGTTTGTACATAACGCGCATGTGTTTTGTTTATATAAAATGTGCACGCATTTTGTTTAACTAAATCGCGCTCACATATTGTTTAAATTCAAATATTTATTCCCTCCAAATGATAAGGCCGAGCCTCCACCCATGCTTTCGTGGAATTCCTATGCCTATGTGTCTGATTTTTACTTTGCTTCGGATTCAACATGCCTGTGCCTTGGAGTATGATAAACCATGGCTAATTCAACATTATATCCAAATTTTCAATATGCTCATGTTTAGCGATTCGTCTGATTATGCTGCACACCTCCATTTTTTATGAGATTTTAGAATCAGTTATGGTTTTATTTGCACATTCTAAATATGCAAATTTTAACAAGAATACATAAATTTTTCTATTTTTTTCTTATTTATCTTCTGTCATCACTCTTCAACTCAAAAAACATTTCTTTCAATGAAATATTGTTAGTGATAAATTTGATCATATTGTACCATTTTGAATCTTCAGAATACCCAACAAATAGGCACTCTTGGCTTCGGGGTTGCAAAGCCTTCCTCTTTTCAGTTGGAATTCTATCCCAAGCCTTTGAGCCAACAATCCTGAAATTGGTCACATATCGATTGTGCCCACTCCAAATTTCGAAAGGAGTCATACCATCAAGATTCTTATGAGGCACCTAATTTTGGATGTAGGATTCATAGTTTATAGCCTCAGCCCAAAACTTTGGTGGAAAATTCTTGGCCTCCATTATGCAGGTTTCCATCTCCTTCAGTGATCTGTTCTTTCTCTCTTTCGTTTCCATTTCCTTGATCACATACCTTTTTGTCCATCGTTTAACTTTCTCCGGTGGATTCCCTTCCCACCGTCAATCGTTTCACTCCTCAAATATGATTCGCTGAACCTTTCATCAAGTGCCACAAGTGATTTTTACCTTAGTTACCTTTCGCCTTCAAACGTGTGGTTCGATGGGAAAAAATATGATTGTGGTCCCCTCTAGAGCACCCTACCTCTCAACTCCAAGGACATATTGTTATATTTCAAAACACATAATCCCTTGATCTCGCCTTAACCCCCTCTTAGCTATTATACATTAAAACTATGCTAACACCTAGTCACGTTTTTATGCCCTTATCATATGCTCACCAAATGTCCCTAAAATGATTAATTAGGCCACTTGCAACTCACCATAAAACCACTACAGTGGCTCAAATCGACGAACCGTTGACTCCGTTGGGATCGTGGCTATGCATATCAGCTAGGGGCACCTCCCTTCTATGGCTCCATCACCCGAGCCTCGTCTTATGGAGTGATCTTGGGAGATAGGGATTTTCCCACTAAGTTATTATGTGGTTTAGCATGATTAGGTGACTTGTCATGTCAAAAGCACAACTAAACATAGAGGTTAAAGGGGTTAAAGGAACAAGTAAACATCAATTAAATGGACTTTCTACCAATGTTTATGTGTTGGTAGGACAACAGGAAGAAATCTAAACGACTCGAATCCACTAAACTAAAGCTACCTTTACACCGCAAAAAAATTATAGATCTAAGTGTAAATTATAAATCTACTTGATGTTATAACTTGAATGAAAAGTATATCTAAATTATGCAACTATAGATCTACTAATTATTTGACTTTGAAATTATAGATCTTATATTGTATGTGTGTTACCAAGTTAAAATCCTTGTTTTATAGAAGAGGGAGGTTTCAAGAAGATAAATGAATGCCTTTCAAGTTGGACTATTTATAATCTCACATATAATATTTTTACAATATAATTATGATTATGTATTATGAATAAATTTGTATGTGTTACAAATAAAAATTTGATGTGAAAGTGGATAATTACCTAAAAAGTACATAAAGTTAATAATTTAATAGATCAAAACAAACTTGGACATACAACTACCTTTAAACCATGTCAAAAATTGGATCAAGTTAGTCTTCTTTTCTACTTGTCTTGTCGATAAGTTGGGCTCTCCTCATCCATTGTGCATTGATATAAAACCATCTAATAACTTCATTAAAGGTGAATATATTGTTCAAGGTGGTTTCATCCTCCATAAATATCCTCTGAATTGTGCAATAGTCTTCAAATGTGTGCATTGTTTCCATGCATTTCCAAATGGTGGAGTGCTCCTCTTCATGTGTGCACTCAAGCTAGTGGACAATGCCAAGGGGTCAAAGATGCCTCAAAATATGTAACTTCTGCCTTAGGATAGTGAAAGGTACCAATTTTAGTACAATGAATCTGTACATAACAGTTTGATCCTTCCTATTCATATTTTTCATTAATCTTAACACATTACATTACATGGCAACCAAACCCATTAGATTACTAGACTTGAATTCGTCTTCTCAAATTTATGCCAAATATAGAACAAGAAAACATTGTTTTGCATGTGTTTTCATATGCTTAAATCATATTCCAATTTGGAATTTTATCCCAATAAACATTTGTATACAAATAATTCCAATAACTATGCTTCTCTCTCACAGATCTCCATCAATAGTAGACCATTCACATAGTGAAAGTGTCTCAATTTCCACTACCTTGTCACTAGATTCAACCAAAATTATTTATATACCCTCAAACTTGTGGCCTTGTATGAAATCTATGATAATATCCAATCATGTTGGTTTTCAACTTAAAAGCATAACCAAATGCCTACTTATGAAACATGATGATATGAGGGTATGCATGTGATGGCCATTGTGTGGAGGCCCTCAATCTCTATTGTCAAATGCAAGAGGTAGGTAGAAAACCAAAGAGCTATATATTTCCCTTTGTGCTCAAGTCCTATGCTTCTCACTTTGTTGGCTCTTGAAGAGTGAAAGTAAATTCATCCTTAAACAATTGACATTGGACATAAATATGATGCTTTCTAGGGGATTCCCTCATAGATATGTACGATACATATAGGGAATTAGATATTGCACATGAAATGTTTAACAAAATATGTCTTAAAGGGATGTGACATCATGGAATGCCATGATTTCCAAGTATGTAGAGAATGGTTGTCTCAATGAGGCCTTAGAGCTCTTCAACCATATGCAACAATATTATGTAAAGTCAAGACTCAAACAATGTCACCATCGTCACCATGCTCTCAACATGCAGATATCTAACAGATTCCATAGCTACACACCTTAACTTTCATTGGCATGTATACTGTGAGATATGTGGAGGTTCCATTGTCTCTACAATGAGTCAAGGGGATCCCTCACCACTTTTCTCTAGTACCTAGACTAGAATTGTCGAGCTCTTTTCATGAGAAAAGCACAAATTTTCAGTGGGTAGATTATATGTGGTCCACCCAAGACAAACCATGTCTATTTGATCACTTCATATTTTTCCTCAATCTCAACAATAGATGACCATAACCATCATGCATAGTCCAAAGTGACATCCACTTCCAAATTGGTGATACCTATTAGTTTTTCTACATTAATTTTATTAGGATATTTATCTAAAAGAATAACAAGCACAACAATATATCAAAGATACACAAGAGATGCAAGACACAGATATTTTCATCGGGGAAACCATAAAGGAGAGAACCCCACAAACATCCTCAGAATAGTTTTGTCACTAAGACAATATCACAAGATGGAAAAACCCAAGAACAATATGTCTCCTGCAACTCTCTCTCTCTCTATCTTCCTCCTCTTCCTCTCTCTCCTAAAGCGCGCATGAGAGAGTGTGAGTTGTGTATCAAATGAGGAGGGAACCTCCCTATTTATATCCTTTTTTTGAGTGATTTTTCTCAACCAACTAGGTCGTCTAGAATACCTAATTGGGGACTACCTACCTAGGAATAATTCAAAGTACAATTTCCTTCATTTATTCTGGGGACTATTTCCCCGACTTACAATAGAGGGTTTACCTCAATGACCATACATACTAATGACATCCTAAAAGGAGGGAACAACAATATACAATAATTTAATATACATCATAATCTCTTCCGAAGTTACAATTACAAGAACACTCCCTCTTAACTAGGATGGTATTCTCTTGCCACAGTCATCAATACATATGGTCAAGTCATCATAGTTGAATCATCATCGGCGTTGATTCCATAGTTCTCATCTTGTCGATCATTGAATAATGACATATGACCATATATCTATAATAGGAATTTTCTACAGATCCATCCTTGTTTCATGGAGGGTGTAGGCCTAGTCCTTATCTAGGTATTCATCATATACACAAGCAATCCATCATGTAGGTATATCCTAGGACCATTCATTACATTTCCACTACAATCACCTATGTCTCATACCGTCAGCTCGTTGTATCTACATCATCTCGTCATCGTACATGGAGCACAACCCATATGCATATCACTAACTATATGTGTTATGCCAACATAGGAGCACACCAGGACTCATTACGTCACCAAGACAACATGTGTCTACCTCTATTTGAGAATCCCCTGGGAGCACACCAGGTGTGTCATGTCTCTCCACGGTAAGCCTGCATTCTACAAACATAGGAGCACACCATGACTTATTTAAGTCATCATTACAACCTGTGTCTACCACTATGTGAGAAATTCCCAGGTGCACACCAAGTGCCTTGTGACCTCTCATCCTCTCATCATCTCCAACATGGGAACACACACACAAGGACTAATTATGATGGAATAACCTGTGTACCACTCCATGATATTTTCCATTCCAATTCAACCTCAAGGAGTTATTACATCCAAATAACATGCGTACCACGCTAGGATCTTTTTCATTCTAGGATAACCTTCAAGGACTTATTACATCCAAACAACCTATGTACCACACCAAGATATTTTTCGTTACAGGACAACCTACAAGACTAATTACGTCCAAGCAACCTACGTACCAAGCCAAGATATTTTACGTTCCAGGACAACCTGTACTAGGATTGATTATGTCCGAGAAACATGCATACTATGCGAGGATCTTTTACACTCTAGGACAACCCACAGGACTAATTACATCTGAGCAATCTGCGTACCACACAAGGATATTTTATACTCCAGGACAACCCATACTAGGACTGGTTATGTCTAAAAAACCTACATACAGCGCTAGGATCTTTTACACTCTAGGATAACCCACATGACTGATTATATTCAAACAAATTGTGTACCACACCAAGATATTTTCCACTCAAGGAAAACCTATGTCTAAAAAACCTACATACAGCGCTAGGATCTTTTACACTCTAGGATAACCCACATGACTGATTATATTCAAACAAATTGTGTACCACACCAAGATATTTTCCACTCAAGGAAAACCTGTATACATTCCCTTGTGAGATATCATGCTTCTGCATATTCTGGTCTCACCATATCTAGCATAGGAGCACGCCGGGACTGATTACATCACCAAGACAACCTGCAGCTGTGACTATGCTAGAAATCATCACTCCCTCTTTCTAGGGTCCTTTTTCTGGATCACACCAAGTCTTTCTTCGAAGTACTTGAACTTCACCTACTCTAACGTCTTGGTCAACACATCGGCTATCTACTCGTTTGTTTCCATATGCTAGATCTTCATTGCTCCTCTCTGCACCATACAAAAATGTAGGTTGAATAAAAAAACTCAGGTAGTAGCTTTCAAATCCATACTACCTCTCAACTAGTTGAGTAGTATGCAACATATTTTTCCTCGGCTGTACTTAGCACCACACATGACTACTTCCTACTAAACCAGGAGATCGTACCGGATCCCAAACTAAAGCAGCAACTTGAATTTCTCTTCCTATTAGTGGTGTTTCCTTCCCACTTTGAATCAACATAACCATGTAGGCTAATCTTCTGATTCCTCTCACAGTTGATCCCATAGTCAACTGTACCCTTTAGGTACCTCAATACATGCTTTGCAGCGACAATGTGAACATGTCTCTAATCCATCAGGAACTATCTCAAGGTGTTCAAAGAAAAGCATGTGTCTGGTCTCGTATTCGCCAGGTACATCAATGAGCCAATCATCTGACAATACATCATGGAATCAAGTGTCTCTAATGATGAATCATGCAGCAGCTTCAAGTTGGATGCCTTAGGTGTGGTCATTGCCTTGCAATCCAACACTCTGAATCTCTTCAGAATCTCCACTACATATTTCCTTAACCAAGGAAAAATATCATATGTACTCTACCACACCTCCATGCCCTAGGTTTTTCATCTCGATCTTAGTGGAAAGCTTCCTCTTTGCATCTATAGGTCATCGACATATACCAGTATTTCACCTTCAACCTTAAATTAAAGGTTGGAACCCACTTTACTCTTGGTAAATCCTAATTCCATCAGGAAGTTGTCCATCCTACCATACCATGTCAAGATTCTCAAACTCAGATATCTTCTGCAGTCACTCCCTCTGACGCAAAGCATCGTCCTCCCTCTACATTGTGTACTCTATGTATCGTAACATTCTATACTGGAATGATAGGTAGATTCCTCTGCTATTGATCCTCTATGTATCCATCTATGTCATCTCTTAATTTCATTGGATACAGAGATCCTATATCTTGAACTTTGTTGAAAGTTCCTCTTGCACCCATATGTGATCTTGTCATCCTTTGGAGGCTTCCATATTCAAATTTGTAGCAAATGTTGATATCTACATCACTCTAGGTGATATTCAAGCTCCTCATGTAATTGTATGTGCTTATCCATAGGTGCAATCTAACCTCCTACAAAGCCTTATGTGTACATGTGGTTCTTTGCTCAATATACACTTCTACTGGAAAAGTGTGTCTGGCTAATGGAGTATGTCATGCCATAGTCTACTCCTTCTTTCTAAGAGAAACCATGAACCTTGGTTTCTATTTGTATTAACATTGCCATCTGATGCATACTTGATCTTATAGATCCATATGGAAGACACTACGGAATTTCCCTTAGGTCTTGGAACCGCATCCTAGACATCATTCTCCATGATAAACTATTACTCTTTGATCATAGTCTCCTTCCATTTCTTTCGAATTGCTTCTTCACAGCTTGGAAGGATCTATATCAATGATGTCACTTAGCAAACCCACATAAATGGAGTCTGTTCGAGGCCTATTACTTTCTTTGGAATTCCTGCCATACTTTTCTTCATCTAGGATGATCTCTTGTTCCTAAGATGGTATTCATCTCTCAAGGTGGATCTATCACTCTCTTTAGGTCATATCATGATTCTTATATTCTTATGAAGCTCTATCTTCCACCATGATGTCTCCAACCCTCAGAACTTCAGGTTCCTCTTCATGTATGTTTGTTGGAGTGAATCTTCTATTATAACTGTCATCACTTATTATTTGAAACAAGTATCAGCCTTTGTTTTCTTGTAGGTGATTGTACATGATCTTTCCTACAAGTCAAATTCAGTTGCATGATTAGAAACATTTCATAATTTCCAAATCATATGATTAGTGACAAATTCTAATGCATAAAGATATATGTCACATAGTCATGCAAGTATCTTGGTCAATGCTACAATATTCATCCATATCCGTATACATACGGTAACTTTCTAGATGCCTTCCATCTCTACCATAACATTTATTAAGAGTGTGCACTATTATCAATAAGCCAACAAATAAGTTTCATTCTAGATAAGTAGCAATGGAATGTTGTACAACACCATAGGATACTTACCCATCCCATGTTAGTCAATAGTATATTGTTCATAAATGTAAGCATTCAAACATGCATAATAAATCAATTGAATCTGCATAAGTAAATAGTATCATTTAAGTAACTAGATATATGAGAATTAAACACTTATATTTGTTTGTTTGGTGGGTGGACTCCTTCTTGATCTTGATATCCCTGCAAGAATAACTGGAGGCTTTAACAATGTGCTCTTCTTCATCATCTGATTCTGAGGATCTATTCACTTACTGTATTTCATTTTACCCCAACGAAGATGTTTATTCCTCCGATCGGGAGAGTCATTAATATAATAAAGTCATGTAAAGTCATTGAGGTTAACCCTCCATTGTAAGTTGTGGCAATAGTCCCCACAATTGAGGGGTATTAGGGTTATTAGACTCTCCTAGTGAGGTCGGACCTGTAGAGTAATTATCCAGTGGAAAATAAGTATAAATAGAGAGTGAGACTCTCTATTTGAAACACACACTCACTCAACTGAAGCGCGTGAGTGAGAGAGGAGGAGCTCGCACAAGTGAGAGAGAGAACAGCTGTTGGAGATCATCTTTGTGTTTTTGGGTTTTACCTTTGCTATTGGTGCTCATTCTATCTCTGAGGAATTTTTAGGGTTTTCTCCTTTATGTTTTCACAGAGAAAATTCTTTATGTCTCTTGTATCTTGTGATTATTGATATGCATGTTATTCTCTCACATAAGATCGTAGACCATATTGATTAAATGATAAAAATATAACATGGTATAAGAGCTAACCTCAAAAGAAGACACTATGCAACTGTAGAAGCTAGGTCTTCTTAATTTTTGGGTCTCTCTCCACATATCATCAGCAAAAGGAGGCTAGGTTAACTCTCCATTGAAAGGCGTATCTTTTTGTCGAAGCAAAATTTGATTTAGGGCATTTTCGGTTTTGGACATGTCACTGCTGTGGGAAATTAGGGATTTTCATAGAAGAGGAATTATTGAGTGAGCCCAGCATAGGATTTCTCTCCTCCTCAAAATATAAATTTAGATACCAAGATCGAAATTTTTGGTTGTGTATAACTTTGGGAAAGTCAAACCCTAATTTGACCCCCGACAAGAAAATCAACACTACAAAATATCAGCTCGAGATCCAGTTCAAGAATCTCAAATTTGTAAGATCTAAACATTTTGTATTTCCATTTTAGGTTCTCATTAAAATATTAATAAGATAAGTTTCACTCTACAGCTAAAATACAGTTGCAATCGCAACTAATGGAAATTAGGGTTTCATGCGTGAAAACCCTAAAATACTAAAACAAGTAGTTTTGGTACATTTTCTATATATCGATATTGGAAAAGGATCAGGAGCCAAAACTTTTACAGGCTCAAGATAAATTCCTAATGTACCTTGTGTAAACGTTTTAGCGTCATATTCACTATATTTTGGGAGATATGATTCCTCCAAATCAAGGTTCCATCCTCTCCCGGGATGCATCCCTAAACAAGACACCTTGGGAGAATTGTTATATCTCACGCTATGAACGTCCCAATGAAATTTTGCAAGATGTTCAATATAGGGCATAGAATTTAATTTATGTGGTAAACATTTCAGACCCCGAAGGTGAAATAGTGACACATGGCAGTTCATACAAGTTCTCTATTCTGAACAGTCCTGAAATACGTCACCTTGGGAAAACGTGCATAAATCTCAATTTTTGAAACCAATTCTACTCTAATATTTGGTGTTAGAAAGAGGATAGAAAAATATACCTCAGTGCAAATTTTCACACACAGAGGAGCAATAATTTCATAGATACCCTAGAAACAATATCACAACAATATCAAGCATGTGTGTAGAAGAAATTGGAAAACTAGGGCTTCTTATTGTGAGAGGTTCCCTCCATTGTTTTCAGAAGAGTACATTGGACAGCTCACCTTGAAGAGGCCCATATTTCTATCCAATCATAAGTTTGAGATTCAAAGTTTTTAAAATTAGGGTTTATCTAACAAACCCTAGATCAGTCAGCTCTGGAACCTCAAAATCGTAAGAAAGGTCTAGGAGCCAGAGGGAGATAAGGCTAAGGCTAGAACCAAGAGAATCATTGCAGATTCTATAAAATATCATCGCATCCCTCATGTGACACCAAAAGGAAGTGTTTGATTCTATGATGAAGCAATAGAAGAAGAATAAGATATTGTTATAACCACCCTAAATGGCCTCCCAAGATTATGGGATTCATTCATTCAAGGAATGTGTGCCAGAAGGAAGTGATTACCTTCAACAGACTCTGGGAAGAGTGCACACAAGAAGAAGAGAAAATAAGATGGGAGCAACTGAAGATCAAGCTCTCATGATTCAAAGAATATCCCTCAAGCGATGAGGAATATGAAGGACTCAATTCTTGAAGAACATCTTATCCATGTTAGCATTTGGATAGGAAATGATAATGTCATGAATGAAGAAGACGATGAATCTAAAGGCTCAAGAAGGAGTCTACCCACGAAACAAATAAAGATAAGTTGTGAATTGTATTTTCCTATATATCTAGTTGTTTATATGACATTGTTTATTTATTATGCATGATAGAATTGTTGCATTAATGACAGTATACTACTAATATGCATATGATGGGTAAGTATCCCATGGTGCTATACAACACTCCATTGCTACTTATCTAGAATAAAACCTCTTTGCTGACATATTGGATTAGTGCACAATCTCAATGATGTCATGGTAGAGATGGAAGGCATCAAGAAAGTTTCTGTGAGATATGGATGAATGTTGTATTAGCTAAAATAGTTGCATGATTATATCTTTATGCATAAGAATTTGTCGTTATGAATATGCCTTATGAAATGTTTCTAACCATACAACTAATGCATTTGACTTGTAGGAAAGATCACATACAATCGCTTACAAGAAAAGAAGGATGAGACTTGTTCAGAAGAAAAAGTGATGAAAGTTCAAGAAATAATCCAAAATGAAGAATAGTGTGACGAGACTTCAAGAGGCCCCAGACACACTCTAGTTATGTGACATTGTTGAGCGACATAATTGATGTAGAGCCTTCCGGCTATGAAGAAGTAGCCAAGAGGAAAGGGATGGAGAGTACCAGTTCAAGAAGAATGATTTCTAGGATGTGGTATCAAGACTTGAAGGGAAGTCTGTAGTGTCTGCCATATGGATCTACAATATCCAACATGCAGTAGATGGCAACATTATGGGATACAAGGAAAGATTCGTAGCACGAGGCTTCTCACAGAAAGAAGGCATAGACTACGAAGAGACATTTGCAGCCACTGAAAGTTAAGACACATGACAGGTAAAATCATGTGTGCAAATTAAAGAAGGCCTTCTATGAGCTCAGAAGGAACGCATGGGATAACACATACATGAGGAGCTTGAAGATCACCTAGAGTGATGAAGATCTTAGCTAGATGATGTATTGTATGGGTATATCTTATGGTATTATGTTGTAATGGTGGCTACTGTGGACCAAACACCTAGTTACCCCCTTTCAGTTATAATCATGATATATCTAATGTCATATTTTGATTTCCACCTTAGGGAGGCGTCCTTGAGAAAAAGTGTGCCCCTTTTAATGTGGTCATCTCGATCCATGCATTGATCCTTATATTGACGATCTCCACCATTGATGATTTCTTAATCTCATCTGTTGGATGATAGTTAGGTAAAATGTGAAAACATTCTTGATCTATTGAAGATATGTGATCCCCCCAGTTTAAACCATGAGCTCTTGCACCATAATATTGAATAAAGAGTTTTTTTGGGACTACACACTTGTTTCTTGTTTGATGAATGAATAAGATGATGACTGACATTGTTATTATTCTGCATTGAGATCAATCCACCATAGATTTTGTACATTTTCTTGTACATGTTTATCTGCAGGTTGAAAGAGGCGTTTATGAGAGAGGTGCATTGTTGAGGAGACTCACTCTGTTGTTGAAACTCAATGTTGATTTTTAAGGAGTAGCAACTTCTTCATGATTTATTTTCCTTGCATTTTCTTTAGTTTGCAGATGTCGTTTATTTTTCATACTGATTGACTTGTTTGGTGGGACAGGTACAAAGGGGGCGCTAGGGTCACTCACTAAAGCAACAATTCATCAAAATCTTGCTAAGCATGAGATCAGACCATATTAATGTATGATTGATTAGCAAAGAAAGGGTTTTGAGTGCCTCAAGGAATCTTAGGATCACTCAAAGTTTCATTTTGTCCCTATGGAAATGGATCCTTAAGGACCACATGACATTTCTTTAACAACTTTTGATCTTGCTCCATGAGGGGGAATTTATAAGTTAAGTGATCTTCGTGATAAAGTTTGTAATGAATTTTCACTTTCTTCATCACCCCCCCCCCAAGCATTGTTCATGGTTTAGGTTTATTTTGTTTTCCCTCTCCCTTCTTCACCTTGTTCTTCTTCCCACTGGGATGATGAGTAACCTTTTGACTAGATTGTGCATTATAAACATTTGCATTTTAAGGGGGGGAAGTGGTATCATTAGATTCCCCTAGTGTGGACTCCTTCACCAATAGCTGATGTATTTACTTTGCTAAGGATTTCACAGTAGGTGATTCAATTGAATCCTCAATTCCATTGACATGTGGTATAGGCTTAGGTTTCACAAAGTCAATGTTGGATCTCGGTGCATTAGGTATAATTTCATAAAGGATCCGAGAGTAAGCATAAATGAGATCGAATTGTTAGGCCCTTAGAATGGCTTCCTATTTAGTTGCTACCCACGAAGTAGAAACATCTTCTAAAATATATGGAAATAAATATTTCAAAAACCATTGTAAGAGAAACTCGGGAGGAATGTTGGCTTTAATCATCCTCTTTCGTCTTCTCTATTTTTAAATATGGTCATAAATGTGCATAGCCTTATTTTGCATAAAGGTTGACAAAATATTTGTAACAACATCATACCAGACATGAAGTCGAAAGTGGTTAAGAAAAATCGTTGCTAAATCAAGGAAACTATCATAAGTGGTAGATGGAAGTTCAATGTACCATTTAGTCGCCACGCTAGTTAGAGTTCTTTGAAAAATATGTAGCCGAATCGAATCATCATTCAACGAATTTGAGGAGCACCATAAATAAAATGTAGTGCCATCATCACAAGGATCCTCTCTGGTTTTTCCTTCAAACTTAGGGATGTCTAAAGGTAATTTAATCAGAATTGGTGGCCAAGTCAGGTCATGGTGCACAGGGTCATCACTACAAAAAAATATCCTTTTCGGGGGAGTTTTGTTAAACCCCCTCAAAAGTCCTAAAAATTGGACTTTTGGGGACGGTTTTTAACCCCCC
>LPNX010770866.1:0-38324 GCA_001517045.1 Pseudotsuga menziesii
TGGGGTCGAGAGGGGGGGGAGAGAGAAGGGGGTGAGAGAGAGAAAGACAGAGAGAGAGGGAGTGATTGATAAAGAGAGAGAGGTGGGAGAGTGTCACATCTCTGACCCTCCAACCGGCGAAGAGGACGCTACCATGGCGTTAACCATCCGGGCTACTAGCCCCATGAACATGTGAAACTATAAAATAGCTGAAATGCTGAAATAAAATGCTTTGAACTAGATATGCATACATGATCATTTATTGTACACAATTGTTTATCATACACAGTGGAAGCAAACACACATTCATACAAGAATTCTTCATGTTCATCACATTCATTAACAGAAAATATGATTGCAGAAATAAAATAGACAAGATTACTTATCTTATGAAGAACTCGTTCCGCAACCAGCTACGTCGCTGCAACATTCCACCCAACCATAGGCCAGCGTGCTCATTAATCTCTCAGCAACGCTACCACCCCCGAGCTGGGCATGATTCTCCAAGGAATAAGGGAACAAGCAGGCTTACACATAGCCAAGGATACACAAAACAAAGCCAAGCCAACACAGTTGGGTTTATTAGGCCATCAACAAGACAGCCAAGCCAACATGGTCAGGTTTATCAGGCCATCCAGGAGTTGGGAAAGGATAAATGCTAAGCTGGTGATCTCATTACAGAGCCAAGAACACCTACACCAGAACTAGCCTGGCTTCTAAGACACCCACACGCAGCCAACACAAGGAATTAGTCCCTTCTCTGCTACACAGTCCCTCAGGCCCTGCATTCCCTTCCAGTGCTATTCAGGGGTTGTGGAGAAGAAAACCAGCCCTCTAGCTCTATTTGTGTGGTTTCCAGCCACCAAGTTTATCAAGCAAACCAAGCCCCCATCCCTGCTCCCAACATAGTCCGAAGACCAACCATTGCACACATGCAATTAATCAGCTGTTGCAGCTTAACAGGGAAACCAACTCCTGATTCGTTCTTGGCCCTATCGTGGCCAAAACGAATCCCAAGCGAATTACAACAGTCCCAAATGAAACAGCAAACGCAATCACAACATTAGGAAAGACAACAGTCCATCTTGGACAACTAAGTCGCCGGGAAAAATTACCCAGACCATGCTGGGGAGGAAATACAGTCTCCTAGCCTGTGTGTGAGAGAAACTTGTACCAGACCTCAAAATACAGAGGGGAAAACGTATGCACGGGCCACAAATTGGTAAAAAAAACTTACACACAGTCCCTGAGCGTAGTAGTGGCTCTCCACAGGAAAAATCATGGGTGATAGTGACCGAACAACTCCTAGCTTACTGCGTGAGTAACCACGACGTAGAACACAGAGCGTGAGAGAATATTGGCACCCAATCCCAAATACAGACGGAATCACACCAAGTTCCTCTGTGTGGAAAATGTAAATGGCAGTGGAAACGGATTCTCTCTCCTAGCTGCGTGAGACCAAGCTGGAAAGAAGTCTGTGCATGGGAATAATGATCAGACCATGGTCCCTGCATGAGCATGCACAATAGTCAGGGGTGCGTGAGTGTTTTAGCATCGTCGAGAGAGTGGAATGTCTGTGGGAGTGATGGCGGTGGTTTGATTTCCATCGTGAGGTCAACCATGCTAGTGGAGTGTGCGTGTGGGCAAGGACTGACAATCTTGCCACACTCCACTCCCAGCCATAACTGCCCCAACTAACAGCAGATCTTTTTAATGGTGGTGGTTGGATAAAACAAGGGAAGGTGACACATGGCTTTCCCCCCCCCATCCTTATCCTTGTGAAAATCATGCCCTTTTCATTATGGTTGCAGTGAGCATAGCTGGCCAGGTTCATTTTAATTAAAGATGCATATTTACATGATGGTAAACTTAATATATGCCGCATGCCCTAATATACCATCGGTGACAATTTAAATCCAAAACATAGCATAGCCAATCAATGGTGGGGCCTTGGCCTTTAGCTCCGCACCATGATCATTTACAATATATACATCATATACATCTAATGCAACGGGGTCAAAAGTGGGCTGTTACATTCCCCTCCTCAGTATCGCCTCAGTGTTCCGCAGAATTGAACAAAAATGGATGTGCCAATCGCATGGCATCCTCCAGCTCCCATGTAGCCTCTTCAGGTCCGTAGTGCTCCCATTGCACCTTTACCTGCCCTATGGACCGGTTCTGGAGCATTGTGACTTTCCTGTCGAGGATGCACATTGGCTCGATTTGGAACTCTCCCTCGGGTTCCACCTGAATCACATCCCAATTTATCACATGGTTAGGATCATGTACATATCTCTTAAGCAAAGAAACATGAAAAACATTATGAGCCCTAGTGCTAGCAGGCAATGCAAGTCTATATGCAACTGGCCCTATTCTTTCAAGCACTTCAAACGACCCACAATATCTTGGTGACAGCTTGGCACAACTTCCAAGCTTCAAGGAACTCTTCCTTGCCCTTACTCTGAGGTAAACATGATCCCCAACACTGAACTCCTTGTTCACCCTATGCTTATCTGCATAGCTTTTCTATCTGTCCTGTGCTGCTTTCAGATTCTACCTGATCTTTACAACCTCTTGCTCCATTTCCTTGAGCAATTTTGGTCCAAACAAAATCCTGTTTACTGGATTATCCCAAGTCACTGGTGTTCTACACCTTCTTCCATACAAAGCTTCATACGGACTCATCCCCAAGGATGCCTGTTGTCCATTGTTATAAGCAAACTCTACCAAGTGCAAGTAATCTTCCCACTTGGTTGGTTTGTCCATTACATATATGCGAAGCATGTCCTCAAGCACCTGATTAACTCTCTCTATCTGACCATCTATCTGAGGATGGTATGCAGTGCTAAAGTTTAGCTTTGTACCCAAATCTGCAAACAACCCCTTCCAAAAGTTGGAAGTGAACTTGACATCTCTGTCAGAGACTATTGCCTTTGGCAATCCATGCAATTTGAATATCTCCTTCATGAAGATCTTTGCAATGTCATCAGTCTTATGCGTAGACTTAACTGGTATAAAATGTGCTGCCTTTGTCAACTTGTCTACCACAACCATGATGGAATCATGTTGTCTCCAAGTCATTGGCAATCCTGTAATAAAATCCATGGAAATAACTTCCCATTTCCATTCTGGAACTGGCAAAGGCTGCAACAAACCTGCAGGGTGTTGATGCTCAACCTTTACCTGTTGACATTTCATACACCTCGAAATATACTCAGCCATATCCCTTTTCATTCTTGGCCAAAAGTACTGCTTCCTAGCTGTAACAATTGTCTTTTGGTATCCTGGGTGACCAGAATATGAAGCTTGATGGATTTCATCCATAACAACTCTCCTCAAACCTGCTACATCTGGAATATAAATTTTACCTTTATAAGTGAGAAGTCCATCTTCTTCCAATTTATTTCCTTCATATCTCTTCTCAAGACCTTACTACTGCAATTTGTCTCTTACCTGCTCATACAATTCATCTCTAGTAGCATGACTAACAATCTACTGCCTCAAATATGATTGGCAAATACTAAGAGATGCCACATGCATTTCTTGCATCTTCCTGCTGAGTGCATCAACTACCTTATTTTCCTTTCCCTTTATGTGCTTGATTTCAAAATCAAACTCACATAAAAACTCCAGCCATCTTGCTTGTCTAGCATTCAAAGGACGCTAATCAAATAGATACTTTAGACCAAAATGGTCTGTTCTGAGATCAAATCTTCTACCCATCAAGTAATGCCTCCACATCTTGAGAGAATGTACTATGGATGCAAGCTCTAGATCATGAGTGGCATAGTTCTTCTCATGCTCCTTCAACTTTCTTGACTCATAACATATCACGTGGTTGTCCTGCATAAGGACTCCTCCGAGCCATTGTCCACATGCATCGGTACATACCACAAAATATTTCTCTAGATCTGCAACCTTAAATATGGGTGCATTGGTGAGAAGATTCTTCAATTGCTGGAAGCTTTCTTCACACCTTGATGTCCATTTGAACTTCACCCCCTTATTTTGCAAAGAAGTGATGGCATTTGCAACTTTGGAGAATCCCTCAATGAACCTCTAGTAGTATCCTACAAGTCCCATAAAAGATCTTACATCTGTCACATTTCTTGGAGTAGGCCAATTCATAATGGATTCAATCTTTTCAGGGTCCACCGATATACCCTCCTCTGAGATAATGTGACCCAAATACTGAACTCTATCTTTATAGAAGTCACACTTGCTTAGTTTTGCATACAACTGGTGCTCCCTGAGCAATTGCAATGTCAATCTCAAATGCTCTTCATGCTCTTCCTCATTCTTAGAATAAACAAGAATGTCATCAAGAAAGACAAGAACAAACTTGTCCAGATATTTGCTGAAGACACTATTCATAAGGCACATAAATGTAGCTGGTGCATTTGTGAGACCAAATGGTACCACTAGAAACTCATAATGTCCATACCTTATTCTGAAGGCTGTCTTATGAATGTATTCATCCCTGATTCTCACCTGATGGTAACCAGACCTCAAGTCAATCTTGGAAAATACCTTCGCTCCTCTCATTTGATCAAAGAGGTCATCAATCCTAGGCAAAGGATATTTATTCTTCACAGTAACCTTGTTCAACTGTCTGTAATCAATGCATAACCTGAGTGTACCATCTTTCTTCTTTACAAACAGAACTGGTGCTCCCCAAGGAGACACACTCGACCGAATATACTCCTTTTCCAACAACTCTTGCATTTGCATTTTTAATTCTAGCATCTCCAGTGTACTCATCCTGTAGGGTGCCTTGGACGCTGGTGCTACTCCTGGCACAAGTTCAATTGTGAAGTCAATGTCCCTCTTTGGAGGAAGCCCTAGAATATCATCAGGAAACACATCCCTGAATTCCTGTAACACCTGATAGTCCTCCAACCTCGGAGTTTCATCGTCTGTTGCCTCCAAAATCTGAGGTGCATACAATTGGCAACCCTTCCTATAGAAATTCTTTAACTACATTGCTAAAACCTGCCATACTGAAATCACCTTTGGAATACCTTTCACAACTACTAGGTTCCCTTCTTCATTCATGCATTCGAAAGTCTTATTGTAGCAGTCAAGCTTCACCCTATGAGCTTCTAACTAATCCATTCCAATGAGAACATCATAGGAACCAAGTGGTAGAACATTCAGATCTACACACGTGACCAATCCATTCATGACCAATGGACATTTCTAGACCACCTCACTGACCTTTCTCTTAGTTCCAGTGGCTAGCTGGACTAACCAAGACTTCCTATGCTTTACCTTCTTAAAAGCACAAATCTCCACTACTCTAGGAGTAATGTAACTGTGCATAGAACCAGGGTCAATCAAAATAGAAACATATTGCTCAACAATCTTACCTGCTACTTCAACCACAGTTGATTGGTGATCTGCCTGGAGGTCCTCCAGTGCTGCATAGATCCTAGGAACTACCCTTCCTACTTGACCCACTGTTTCTGCTTCTTGAATGTTATAAGCTGACCTTGCACTCTCATTCTCGAGTGGACAATTTCTATGCATGTGGGGTCCTCCACATTTTCAACATTGAAGTGGTCCTCTATTTTGTTGTGGATCCTTAGGCTTTTATCCTGTCATTCCAACTGGCTTACTCGCAGCTTGGGATGGCTGCTTCTGCTGATTCCTGAAGTGAGAAGATTTGAAACCTTTATTTCTTTGGTCAAACTTCTCATTCTTCTTGTCCTTCCATGCCTTATGGTAATCAGGTTTACCTTTGCTTTGCTCATAGCAATACTTAGCCTTCCTTATTGCTTCTTCAAGAGTTCTAGGTTCATAAAACTCAATTCTATCTTTGTAAGATTGAGGTAATCCACTCAGAAAATGATGGACCTTCAGTTTTTCATCTCTGATGTACCGGACATACCTCAACAACTCCAGAAATTTATTTGCATATTCTTCCATGGTTTGCTGTCCCAATCTCAGATCATGGAACTCCTTAATCTTGTCATCATAATACTTGTTAGAGAGGTATTTCTGCTTGAAATAATTCTTGAACTGTTTCCAGTTAAGTCTCATTTCACTGATCCTCTTTACTTGCTTGAAGTGTTCCCACCAAATGGATGCTCTTCCATTCATATTGAATATGGCAACTCTTTCCTTCATGTTTCCTGAATAATCATGCACTTGAAAGTACTTCTTGATCCCAAGAAGCCAAGCTTCAGCCTCTTGTCCAGTCTTTACCTCACCATCAAAGGTAGGAGGTTTAGCTTTCTTAAATTCATCACGAGGACGATCCCTATGGTGTCTCTTTCTTTTTCTTTTATGAGAAGAAGAAATTGAATCCTTGCTGGATTCTTCAGAGTCAGATGATCCACTAGAAGTCCTTCCCCTTCTCCTAGTACTGCTCTTACTGCCTTCTGGTCTTGCTGTACCTCATCCAGAGTCTATCTTTCTTTGCAAGTCTGTCAAACTCTGCAACATTGCATCATTCAACTGATGTTGCTCTTCTTGGGATTTGATCAAGCTTCTCATTGTGGCTACAACATCTGATGGTGTCTCTTGGAATATGCTTCCATTAGACTCTATGTCATCATTTCTACTACGAGCATTTTCTCCCATGGCATCTCGCGCACGCTCATAGGAATCCCGAGCATCATATCCATCATGGGTTCTCATAACTGAACCACCACTTACTTATCAAAATGCACTACTTGGAATGCTACTCTTGAAGGTGACTATGATTCTGCAAACGTGTTAGTAACACAACTGTTAGATGCATAACATTGATATAAATCAAAATCACTTACCTTCTCCTGGAATAATCATAAAATAACAAATTAGCCCAAACATAGAATTTTCTTCCTCAAGAACATCTATCTCAGGGGGACGACAGGGGTCAAGGGGGCTTGCCCCCTTGTGGCAGTGGCGGGTCGAGGTTAGCGGCCTCATTTTTTTTTTTTGTAAATTATTGGTTTTCGCGCAATCTGGCGCATAAGATCGCTGCCACTTTCTCATTTTCACCCCTGAAAATTCACTGAAAAACCGCTGAAAAATCCCTCTGAGAAATTCACTAAGAAATCCCACTTGAAAAACACAAAATTTCCCTGTGCAGAATCGGGTCTCATTCCAACTATCAATCCGACGTTTCGACGGTGAAAACAACTAGCTTTTCCGCTGTTCATCAGCGATCGGATCCGCTAAGCACTACCGCGTCGGTGATCGAATCTTCTAACCTTCGGAAGGATAGTCCATTAGACAGCCACAATAGTGGGTAGTGATCCCACTGCAGGTTCCGCGGACCATAACTCATCGGCTGTCGAAAGCTCTATCTACTAACCATTGCTGATGGCCGATGATTCCCGGACTTAGAGAAATTTTTGAATTTTTTTTTTCCACCACTTGATCGGCTCAATTTTCTTCTTTTTGTCAGCAAAATAGTTCCATCAACAACCGCAATGGAGACCCATCATCTTCGATCTTCTTTTGATCGGCATCCCAATCTGCTGAGGCCTAACCTGATCGGTATCGGCAGTCTCTTCTCGTCAGAAGGCTAGTGCTCTAGGCTTTCGAAACGGCGGCACACGAAACACTATCTTCTTTTGATAGTCGACGATTTCGGGCCTTAGAAATTTTTTCTTAAACTTTCTTTACGACGTCAGCAGTCAGAGGCCTTACCCATCGGACGCATAGTTATCTAGCCATCCACAACGGCGGGAACTCGACCAACTATTTTCAGCCGACAGACGTCGAACACTTAGAAAATTTTCCGCAATTTTCCTTCCAACTGCCCTCCATCGGGTATGCTTCCTCCTAGCTCTCCGCTACATCGGAAGTCCTTCCCACTAAGTGTTCCGATGAATCGACTGTTCAACACTTAGACAAATTTGTGGAAGTTTTTCTGTCTTCCACTTCCAATCTCTGCTAGGCAGAAAGAAATCCTGCCTCTGTCATTGCATCTTCATGGTCCATTCAGGCCCATGCTGCAACATGAGCTCTGATACCACACTGTCACGTCCCCGACCCTCCGACCGACTAAGAGGGCGTTACCATGGCGTTAACCATCCGGGCTACCAGCCCCATGAACATGTGAAACCATAAAATAGTTGAAATGCTGAAATAAAATGCTTTGAACTAGATATGCATACATGATCATTTATTGTACACAATTGTTTATCATACACATCAGAAGCAAACATACATTCATACAAGCATTCTTCATGTTCATCACATTCATTAACAGAAAATATGATTGCAGAAATAAAATAGACAAGATTACTTATCTTATGAAGAACTCATTCCGCAACCAGCTACATCGCTGCAACGTTCCACCCAACCATAGGCCAGCGTGCTCATTAATCTCTCAGCAATGCTGCCACCCCCGAGTTGGGCATGATTCTCCAAGGAATAAGGGAACAAGCAGGCTTACACATAACCAAGGATACACAAAACACAGCCAAGACAACACAGTTGGGTTTATTAGGCCATCAACCAGATAGCCAAGCTAACATGGTTAGGTTTATCAGGCCATCTAGGAGTTGGGAAAGGCTAAATGCTAAGCTGGTGAGCTCATTACAGAGCCAAGAACACCTACACTAGAACTAGCCTGGCTTCTAAGACACCCACACACACCCAACACAAAGAATCAGTCCCTTCTCTGCTACACAATCCCTCAGGCCCTACATTCCCTTCCAGTGCTATTCAGGGGTTGTGGAGAAGAAAGCCAGCCCTCTAGCTCTATCTGTGTGGTTTCCAGCCACCAGGTTTATCAAGCAAACCAAGCCCCCATCCATGCTCCCAACACAGTCCGAAGACCAACCATTGCACACATGCAATTAATCAACTGTTGCAGTTTAACAGGGAAAATAACTCTTGAGTCATTCTTGGCCCTATCGTGGCCAAAACAACTCCCAAGTGAATTACAACAGTCCCAAATGCAACAGCAAACACAATCACAACATTAGGAAAGACAATAGTCCATCCTGGACAACTAAGTCACCGGGAAAACTTACCCAAACCACGCTAGGGAGGAAATACAGTCTCCCAGCCTATGCGTGAGAGAAACTTGCACCAGACCTCAAAATACAGAGGGGAAAACATATGCACGGGCCACAAATTGGTAAAGAAAACTTACACACAGTCCCTAAGCGTAGAAGTGGCTCTCCACAGGAAAAATCATGGGTGATAGTGACCGAATAGCTCCTAGCTTGCTGCGTGAGTAACCATGATGCAGAACACAGAGCGTGAGAGAATATTGGCACCCAATCCCAAATACAGACCGAATCACACCAAGTTCCTCTGTGTGGAAAACGTGAATGGCAGTGGAAACGGATTCTCTCTCCTGGCTGCGTGAGACCAAGTTGGAAAGAAGTCTGTGCATGGGAACAATGATCAGACCATGGTCCCTGCACGAGTATGCACAGTAGTCGTGGGTGCGTGAGTGTTTCAGCACCGTTGAGAGAGTGGAATGTCCGTGGGAGTGATGGCGGTGGTTTGCTCGCCATCGTGAGGTCAACCACGCTGGTGGAGTGTGCGTGTGGGCAAGGACTGACAGTCTTGCCACACTCCACTCCCAGCCATAACTGCCCCAACTAATAGCAGATCTTTTTAATGGTGGTGCTTGGATAAAACAAGGGAAGGTGACACATGGCTTCCCCCCCCCCACCCTTATCCTTATGAAAATCATGCCCTTTTCATTATGGTTGCAGCGAGCATAGCTGGTCGGGTTCATTTTAATTAAAGATGCATATTTACATGATGGTAAACTTAATATATGCCGCATGCCCTAATATACCATCGATGACAATTTAAATTCAAAACATAGCATAGCCAATCAATGGTGGGGCCTTGGCCTTTAGCTCTGCACCATGATCATTTACAATATATACATCATATACATCTAATGCAACGGGGTCAAAACCAGGGTTTTACAGAGGGAGGGAGAGGTGGTAGAGAGAGGAGAAGAGTTGGGAGAGAGAGAGAGGGAGAGAGAGACGATGAGAGAGAGAGAGAATGAGAGAGGGAGAGGGACAGAGACAGAGGGAGAGGGGGGAAGAGAGAGAGGTGGGTGAGAGAGAGAGGGAGAGAGAGAGGGAGAGGGGGTAAAGAGAGAGAGGGGGGAGAGAGAAACATTGTTATGGAGAGAAACTTCCTATGTCTTGGGCCATACCACAAAAGACCGAATGACACTAGAAACCAATCCATTCCAATATGCAAGAGGAATAAACACATCTAACACTAAGGGATATGAAGCATACATTATTCCAAAAGTTGACATAGATCCATGTTGAGCTTTTCCAACACACTTGCATTCACAATTCATTGTCGACAATGACAAATAAGACAAGCATGCTATATATCAAAGTGTTAGGCATACTCTAGCATATATAAAAAATCATGTATAAGAAAAATAACTACATCCATGGATACAATATTCATAGTTATGCACATGTATTGGACAAGAAATGGATATTTCTTTTAATAAAACAGAGATAGAACAATGACAAAATCTATCGACACTTCTTCAAACCAGAGAATCTGAGTTCACCACCAAGACCTTCGCCACTTCAATCCTCCATCACAATGGAAAGCTTAGAAAGAAAAGGAAAGATTGGGAAGAGCAGCAATGTGTGCTCCAAAGAGACAAAGGGATGCAGAGTCAATCATAAACAATTGAGGTAACAATGAACTATAGTTTTCTTTCTCTCAAGATTCTCCCTCCTTCAATGTATCCAAGAGGCTCATTATATAGCCCTCCAAATAGGAAATCAAGGGTCAAGTCTGATCTTTCTCAAGGCATATGGAAGGCCAAGAGTCAAGTTATTTAGGACTCTATCATAAAAATTCCAATTTTTTTTGTCTTTATGCAGATTTACCGATGTACGTAGGTATTGGCTCAAAAGTTGTGTGTACACGGTATTGCTTTAAAAGTTGCGTATACACATAAACATGTGTTTTTGGGGGACTTTATTGGGACATCAAAGTATAATTTGAGTAAAGGGGGTCCAAGGAGTGTGCAGAGGGACATGGAAGGCCATAAATATGTGATCTACCAAGTGTGGTAAATCAGCTATAAAAGATTCCCCCTTAGAATGTGTGAGGTTAGAGGGGTAACATGATGGCCGAAATACATTATATCCATACCATAAGTGGATTAATGAAGACCAAGGTGGAAGAACCAGCCACTCATCAGTACAATACAATGATAAATCGATGCATGTGACTGCAAATATACATGTAATAGTCTCGGATACATAAGAGTACATGGCCATGAACAAGCATGATACACAAATGTCATTTGTGGTGATCGCCACGTACAATATACAATGAGAAAAATATTCATAGTGAATGAAGATATCTGATACTATACTGGAATATGATCATCAGAGGTGGAATGTCATGAATACTGACACAATCAAAGAGGTAGCATATGTGGAATGCCACCAAGCGCATACGTCTTCTACACAAACCGCTACGAGTACATGTACCATCACGTGAATAAAGGCATCGAGGTTGAAAATGATGGTCCATAATCTAATTACCGGTCATTGATGTATACTGTTAACAGACACGAGATATACCACCGATAATGATAATGGGAATCAAGGTATAGAGTGCAATATAACAAGCGTAAATAGATGTGTTGAGGTCGAACACTTGAAAGAATCCATCGATCAGGGGACATTGATGTATTCCCAAAACTGTCGATGGCAAGAGAAACTACCACTAATGATTGTAAGTCTCAAGGAACTCAAATGGACTATAGAATCCTATTCTGGAATAAATGATATGAAGTCGATGGAATGGAATCCGTTGGAACGAGGGAATTAGGGAATCCCCCATCAACCAACATGAGGTACTCAGCAACGCTGGATAATTTGGAAGAACTCAAACGAACAAGATGAGCATGAACCAACAACTGTACCGGGAATGGCGGACATGCAAAGTCAAGATAACTGAGGAAAGATTGAATCAGGCTAAACTTCCTTCAACCAAGAGCATAAGGAAAATGGTGATTGTAGATAGGAATCATAGACTCGATATGAAAACTGGGACATCTTTGTGACATAGGAGGCACTGACAAAAGCTCCATAGGGACTGGAAGCATAACCAGTAGGTGGAGAAAACTCAGAGAAACAAGTACAACTCCTAAAGTCATACTAACAAACCAACCAATGGATGTGATATATAGTGGTCTGTTTGAAGGTGACACGACTCGACAAATTCCAAAGATAATATCATTTCCTTTCTGGATTTTTATGTTCTTTTTAATTTTTTTGGACTTTTTCATATTTGAAAAGCTTGAAAAATAATAAAAGTGCTTATAATATACAGCTAGGAGGAGACGAGTGTCACAGGAAATCAAACTAGTTCCAAGCAGTGGAGCATACCTATTCCCAATGCAAGGAAGCATGTGTAGGATGAGAACACTCGAGGGAAGGTCTCCTCCCGATAAGGGATAATCAAGCTGCAAAGGATATGTAAAAGGTTTTGCTTGGCTAGGATTGAGACAAGCTCGAGATACATGGATTATAACTCTGAAGCGGGGATCCAACATAAAGCTCAAATAAGGAAAGCAAAATGCATGAAATGCAATTACAACTTGATATATGAGGGAGTCCTTATGGGAGATGGCCAGCATAAAGTTCAAGAGGGATTTGAAGCTCTTGGTCAAGTACATGGCGAGACTACAAGGGACTCCCAAACCTAGAGGAGGAATCTCAGCATGGTTACCAAATGGAAAACATGATCTAACTAGGGCATCCATGTATAGGAAAGCTCTACTACTTACATAATGCCACTTCTAATAGAAGTATGAAGGTTCTATGACATTACGAAGTCGGTTTGTACCTAGAGTCAATGTGAAATGGTCATAAGCCAATACATAATGCATGCGGATGTGGAGTCCTAACCTATATGCCAGTTCGAAATTATACCTCTAGTAGATACGAACGGGTCAAACTCTCAGTCAAAATATGCTCAAATACGGTCCCTACACCACAACATTAGGACAAAACGGTCCAAAATAGTAAAAAAAGGTCCAAACTATAGAGAAGTGGTTAAAAATTTCAAATTTTTTTCTATAAAATAGTAAAAAATTCATTTTTACCATACCACTTGGAATTTTTACCACACAGTGATTTTGAACCACAAACTTGAAACATTGATTCTGGGAGCTACGAGCAATGAAATCCAGAACCGTCTAGATCAGGCAATTCTTCATCCCATCCTCTTCCATTTTAATGCTTTTATTTTAATTTTCAGTGGTTGAATTTTATTTTTGGGACACCCTAAAATTGGCATTTTCGACCCATGTGGGAAATTGCTCAATTTCCGCATATAGGGCCTAATGTACATGGGAAATCCTTGGATTTCTACGTACATACGCAACTGTTTGAGGAACAGTCACGTACAAGGCTACATTTACCAATTTATGTGGTGAAAACGCATGAAACTCTCAAATTTTTGTGCAGGATGGTTTTGGAATGGTGTGAACGTGAGCATGAATATGTGGAAAGGGTTGTACAAGGTAATATAATGGCCCAACAAGATTTGAGGGCATGCATCTTGTATAAATTTTGGTGTCTTGGTAGTTTGAGGGCTAAACCAAGGCTAATTCAACTCTTGGTGGACTATTGGGATCCAGACACATAAACCTTCCAGATCAACGGAATCCCACTCATCCTTGAGGTTGAGGATATTTATTTTATTATCGGACTATCCCATAGAGGGGAGGTATTCAATCTATGATATTATGGGGTTGGAGGTGGCCTCACAATTGAAGATTATATTGCTGTTTACTGCCTCCTGGACACAGAAAAGGTTTTGAGTTAGGTCCCAACAAAATCGATCCAGAACCTTGGCCTCAAGGCCATACTACAAGAACTAGGCAGGATTGCAGGCTTGTCATCTCTCCATCAGGATTCTATCCTATGATGTTCTATGCGGTGGAGTGCAGGAGCCCACCATCTATGACTGGAGTACCTCAGTGTTGGGAAACATGAAACAACAATCATCACATTGCAAGATGGGTAGAACATGAAACTTTGGTTTTGCAAGCATCTTGAGTACATTCTTCTTTGAGTGTGTACCGGGGCTAAGCCCAAGAGTGGATATCACTCCTCACGGTGCTCGAGATCCATCACAGTTGCGTTGGAAAAATGTGATGAGTGGCCACACCATACCCACCCGAATTTTTCCACTGGTGTTGCAGGCAGATCATAGCTATAGATGACTACCCCTATGAGGGGATAGAATTTTGTAGTGATCCTGACATGCCTATTCCATAGGGATCCACATATGGTGACACAGGTAACAATCTCAACTCTATTTTGTTTTTGAATTATTTAATTTTTTGTGTTTTTTTATATAGTGAAATAAAAAAGACATCATTAGAGGAAATTTGGGGTCTAAAATGGGCCTTATAAGAAAACGAGCCAACAATAAATTCTTGTGAGTTGGAATTCAAGAACCAATAGATTTTCAATAAAATGAGTCAATCATAATGGTTGACTTGACATATTTGTCATAAAAAAAGCTACTTTTTTGTTCGTATTTTCAACATAGCTCCTTGTGTTTTTACTCAAATTTCGAGCAGGAGGGTTCGTTGTATGCATAATTAAATTCCACATCCAATGAGTACCCACACTGCATACTTTTGAAGTACCCCTCTACCACAAAAAAAATACCTAAAAAAACATGATGATGAAAAACAAGAAATACCTGAAAAAACGTGATGATAACATCATCATCACGTTATAGTGATGGAAGGGCATGCAAGAGCTTAGTGTTGTTCAAACATTCTAAACATACGCATATATTGAAGCACTAAGTAAAGAGATTGATGCAATGACATTAATATCCATCCGACTAGAAGACTGATTGAAGGAACATCAAACTTGAACACATGGAAGGCGAGGGTAATTAACATTCTTGAAGAGAATGATCTTGATTCCTTTGTGGCTACCTTGATCGAAGAGCCTACTACAAATGTAGAAGGAACAAATTACAAGAATAATCAAGCAAAGACAAAGAGGATCATATATGACTCCATGAAGGAAAACCTCATGTCGATGATCACACCATCGAAGATGGAAAATGAGTGTTTTGACACACTCACAAATCTTTATGAGAAGAAGGCCCCTACTCAAAAGAGGGATTTTAAGAACAAGTTGTGCAACATGAAGATGGAAAGATATGAGACTGTAGCCTCCTTCTTCACAAATATTTCATAGGTGAATGATACACGTGCAAGCATCGCTATGGAGACTAATGAGGATGACCTTCTTCAAATCTCCATCAATGGAATCCCCTCCTCACGGGATACCTTTATTTTTGTGATAAATGGAAGCAACAAGAATCCCAACTTCGAAATAATTTGGCATGATTGCATTCAAGAAGAAGGGTGCATACAGAACAAAGTTGTGAACACTAAGGAGCAAAATATTACTCTTGTGGCTAGAAGCAAGAAAGGGAGGAATCCATTTTCTCCCAAGAAGTCCTTTCGTGCAAAGAAGAAAGAGATCAACAAAGGTTTTGACAAATCAAACCTTCTATTATTTTATTGTAGAAAACTAGGGCACTTTATATGGGATTATCGTGCAAGGAAAAGAAAAGAAAGAAGATTTCATGCCTCCAACGTCATAGAAGAAACTTCCAAAGAATATTCACCCAAAGAGAAAGAGACAAGCAGAGGTATTACCTCATCTCTTGTTTGTTCGTATTTCTCATTACAGGAGCATATGGATGCCTATACCTTACAACCCACAACAAAATGGGGTTTTTGAGAGGAAGAAATGGTCCATCATTGAGACGACCAATTATCTTATTCATGATATGGATTTTCTAACGAGATATTGGGATAAGGAATTGAATCATAGTCGTGTATGTTTTGAACAAGTGTCCTTAGAGGATCTTGAAGGATGTGACACCAAAGGAGGAATTTACTGGTGTGAACCCAAATCTATCTCCTTGTTGTGTATATGGAAGCCCAAAGATTATACGGTCTACTTTACATCTCAGAAAAGGATAGTGTTACACAAATATGTGAAGTTTGTTCGTTGTCAATTACGATGACGATTGGAACCATGTAGAATTTTCCAATAGCCACATCATGAGGGATTTAAAATTTTAAAGGAAACCAAGAATCGAAATCCAAGGAAAACTGTAGTACTAGGCCCTCCACATCACAAGGGATTTAAAATTTTAAAGTAACCCAAGAATCCAAATCCTTGACAAATTGTAGTACTGGTCCATCCTCACCGATTGCATAAATTCAAGCGATAATATGTCCAAGATCCTGAACATGAATTCAGGAAGTGGGTACAATTGCTATTCCCAAAACTCCACCTGGTAAACATATGTTTTCAAGGTCGATCACACAGAAATAGATTAATTGAATGCTTCTTTGATATCAGAGGTATTGAGTCACAGGAAAGGACATGATTGGGGACCAAAATTTAAAGATCGAGAGAGGGTTTCTTTGGGATTTGATCTCCAGATGACCGATTCTTATATTCTGGCTTTCTTGTTTTGTCTCTTTATATCGTTTCTTTGGTATTTTATCTCATGATAGATTCTTTACTATTGGGCAGAAAAAATTGTTATGATCTCCAAATAGAAGCTTATAGGTTGCAACACTGTACAAAAATTGAGTAGAAGTCCATATGTAGGTTAGTAAATAAATAAAATCAAATGTTTATGGTGATGATTAGTCATTTCTATTATTTTAAGCGATTACGTGCACTTATTTTTCCAATGTGATGGTGCTTTCAAAATTTATAGAGTGCCTCAAGCCCATTGGGAAAATCCTCAGCCACTCCATGAAGGAAGACTCACAATTGCTACAGTTATATAGTGTAGAGCTAAGGATTATGCATTCTCTCAGACAGAGGGAGTTTCCCTTGATGATACTCCTACTTCAAGATTATTTTTCTTGATATGAGGGATTTGTTCCAGTTTAGGATTCTCTTGATATATGGGAGTTGGTCCAATTTAGAATAGTTCAATCACCAAAGGATTTGTGGTGCATGAGATGGATTCTCATCATGACAGGTTGATGATAACCTTGCATAGTTCACTGAATATACCATAAGCTTTGCCTTAGAGGATCAACTTGATCTTGTATGGATTTGTCATTTTCTTTGGAGGATGTCTTAGAGATTTCATGATGTGGTTCTCTTTGATGGTGATTCATGATGATGATGGAGGTTGAATATCTTCCTGTATACTGATAGGTTGGATATTGCAATTGTAGATATTAGGATTTTCTAGGATTGGTATGTCTTTGATATCTTGTTTATCTTCTAACACTATGTGTAGTGTTGGTTGGTAGGACAGTGGAGCTTAATTACATACATATGACAGATGATAGGTCTCTATTAATAAATATTTACTATCAAGAGGGAGATATGAGCATATATTTTGGTGATGATGCCACTTATCTTATGAGAGAAGTTACCTATATCTCCTCGTTGACACCCAAAAGTGATGTTTTTGAATTGATTAATGTTTTGTTTGTTCTTGGGTTAAAGAAAAATAATCTTTCGATATATTGTATGGTAGATATTTAGTGTATGGCCAAGTTTGATGATAAAGAGGTCATATTTAGGAGATGAACCCATGTTGTGGAAAAATGGGTTCTTGTTGAAGGTCCTTCCAAGTTGTAGGTAGATCTAGTGAATCATGATTCATTATGCATGCTAGTACGAAGTTGTGTGAGTTATGGAACATATTTCTTGGTCACTTGAATTATGGATCATTCCATATCTTGAAAAACAAAATATCATGATTACTAGACTTCAAAATAGAGAAGGAGGGTGTTTACATAGGATGTTCTCTTTGCGAGCACCTAAAGGATTTGTTTCCCAATAGCAAGCAATAACCAACACAAATTCTTAATCTAATCCATTTAGATGTATGTGGACCCAGTGTCTTCAACCTCCTTGATAGGTAATCATTATTTTGTCAATTTTATTAATGATTTCTCTCACAAGACCTTGACCTATTTTTGAAGACTAAGGATGAAGTGTTCAATAAGTTCACAAAATCAAAGGCCTTTGTTTAAAATTAGATAGGAAGAAAGATTAGAGTAATTCACTGAGATAATGGATGATATTATACCTCTACAAAGTTTGATTCTTTTGATAGGGAAATAGGTATAAAAAGGGAGTTTACTATACCTTACAACCCACAACAAAATGGGGTTGTTGAGAGGAAGAAATGGTCCATCATTGAGACGACCAATTCTCATATTCATGACATGGATTTTACTTTATTTAATTAGAAAGTAATTTACTTGAGTACATTTATGTGTTAAAAGTACTCCTACTTCTAGTCATGTCATAGGCGGTTTTTTATTAATTTTATTTGTCGACATATTTTCAATTTAACTTAACCATAGTTACATAGATTGTAGTGCGAGAGGTGAGTTGTAAATTAACATTCCCCATAAAATGGATAAATCATAATATTTTATTATATCTCTTATGAGGCCCAAGTTTCATTTCATTATGTTGCGCTCGAGAAGAGAAATTATTATTTGCAATTGCAAGAGACGAAGTGAGTTTTTTCCATAGCATGGTTATTTCGATTTACAGTACAAGTTAAGTTGCAGAATCCACTGTTGAGACTGCATCACCGATGCTCATTATGGAATACACTGCTGGATATGTTCCACTACAGGAAAGGGATGCACAGGAAACTGAACAAATTCTAGTCATCCCTAAAGTAAGGTTATGACATGACCCTCCTAGTTCGTCAATGAAGAAACATTTCGGTACCAGCAAGAAGAAAGTCGTCTCAGCACTAATGATGGAAGACAAAGAAGAAACGGTTGAAATTTGGCTACCAGATGATATTCCACCTAAATTACTAGACACACTTAGGGGTAGAGCCAACAAAATGCAAACTAGCCATTGGTAAAATCCGTCATTCCGAACCAGAGTCCGGATAATAGTGAATAACGACGAGAGCCTACAACATCACCAGCAAATGTACAAAAAGTATAATATATATTTGGCAATGATTACTTGAGGGAAGAAGATGAGATGGAATATTTCATTGATGATGAAGAAGTAGTTGATGAAATTTTTCTTCCTTTGGGGAGGAAGAAGTCAAAGAAAATAATGTCCAGGAAAGCACCTGGGATTTTGTCTTCAACTTTCCAAGAAGTTCAGGATATAACTGGGGATGTCGATGATATTTTATCTCTCGTCGGTCCTAACGCTCCAAAGCAATACCTTTTCAAACCAAGAAAGAAGAATAACACCAATAGAATCTATGAATAAGATAGAAGAGGAAGAGGCACTATGTTCCAAGTCCATTGAACAAGTTTCTTAGACTTGGGAAGCATTGATCGACGATGTAGAGCTAGAATGAGTCACCAAGCAGTTGTACATTGTTGAGATAGTAAAAATAAACTGAAGAATTTTCCCTTAGCTGAGAAAATGGATAAGGTCATGGATATGAAAAAGTTACAACAACAAGTCATAGCACTGCGAACTCAATAGAAGTAGAGGACTAACAAAGTTGCATAGTTGTAGGCTGAAGAAGAAAGAATTACAGGCATCATTCATAATGTACATTAGAAGGTGTGACAAGAAGCATAGTTTGTAGGACTTGTAACATTGAAACACATCAGCTCCGACCTCATGGAAAAATTGCAGAAGGAAGAAGAGGATGTGCGACGAGAGATAGAGGAGATAGTAAAAATATTTTAATATTTCCAAAACAAAGTCATCACAACTGCAGAAGTTTTGGAGTAGGGAAGTGTGGCTTAGGACTAGCCACATGTGAGTGTTGGGGGTATATTGGCTGTAGGAAATGATAGGCAAAATTTAAATAGAACTACGCTCACAATGTGAAGAGTCTGGTCACACGACAAAGGAAGTTGCGGCAGAGGAAGAGATAATACATAAGAAGTAGCAGGAGAAGGAAAGCTAGGTCAGAAGCTTCCTCGAAGGAATAAGTCCACGACAGAAGGGGAATATGTAACGAGATCAGCTATGATGAAAGGAACAAATATAGATGGTGTGTAGTGGATAAAAAGAAAAGCTAAATATATCATGGGTAAGAAGTCAACTAAAGTCACGCGTGCTTTAGGGAATAAAGAATATTTGTATTTTGGGACGATAGTGCCTATTGAATAGTTTTAACGAGAATGTATGAGAATAGGAATGACATCATGTCAGCTAACAGAATGAATTTGGATGATAACAACATGTAAAGAGTCTATAAAGGAAGAACCCAAGATGTGTACGAGTTGGTTCCTAGTTAGTCAGTGGCTTTTATTACTTCCTAGTCAGTAAGTTTGTTGTTTACTTCCTAGTTGGTCTATGTTTATTAGAATATTCAAAGAGTCAAAGAGAAGAGTGAGTCAATCCAGGGTGTGTGCGGGTCGACATTAGAGTCATAGAGAAGAGCTAGTCGATACAAGCTTTGTGCAGATGAACAATAGAGTGAAGGAGAGAAAGAATTAGAGATCTATGACCAAAGAGCATGAGAGGAGAGAGAAGTCTGTATAGATTTTAGAAGAATATCTAGAACAGATTCTATAAGCTGAGTGCACAGACCGAAGGTGCATATATTTCTCATGTTTGCAGAGCGCCTTTGTGGTTTTTCCTGGATGGGTTTCCACGTCAATTACTATGTCAATGTGTATTTGATGAATGTATTTATGTCACATGAATGTATCATGTGAGTAAGTGTTTATGTATTTTCTTATAAATATTTCTTGTATTCATATGTCACACTAGTTCTAATTGGAATCACTAATAAGTAATTATATTGACAATTGTAATCGACGTTGATGGATAAGTATAGGTAATATCTTGAATGTGCGTAATAAATATAAGTAAGACACCCACTGGTTTGAATTGATCTAGTTGGTAAGGTGTTGTGAGAGGAAAAATCCACACCCAACTGTAGAAACCTCATTTTGGCAGCTACCCATAAGAGATATAATGGGTGAGACTAAATTTGTGTTGCAAGTGTTGCCAACTAAGCCTTGCTCTGTCGAGCCACTATCTTGGGATTTGTTGTTGTACAAAGAAGGTTTGAACCTGGATTGAAGGGAGAAACACCAACAAGAGTCGATACTCCAATATTTTGTTTTCTTTATATGTTTTGACTACCATAAAACAAGAAAGGGATAACTTATCATAAACAATTTATACATATATATACACTTTGTTATTGTGAGCAGAGGGATGACTCCCCTTCCATATATTGTCTTTATGTATTGGTGTCACTACAAACCAAGGGGTGAATATCTTCCTATTTATTTTCTATAGGTATTGTATAGTTGTGACTAGAGAGGGATACTTATTGATGGAATATTGATCCTTTATCTAATCAATATTTCTACTATGGATCCATCCATTCCATTGGGGTATTCCATTATGATTGTGCTAAGAAGTTGCACTGCATTTTGTTGTAAATTATATTTTGTTGCAAAAGAGACAGGCTGACTTATTGATAGAAGATCAACCCTTTGATATTTTAATATTATTGTTGTATATTTATGAAGTGAGGAGGAGATATTTATTTGTATTTACATTTTAATTATATATATTGAATTTGTAGCAGATCCAAGGGCTCCATCTTTATTTCTTTATTATAAATATGCGTTGAAGTGGATCCAATAGTTCTATATTTTTCCTAAATTGAGTTTTCCAATCAGATCCATCTTAATCCTTTATGGCGTTTATATTTACAATGAAAACCAAAATCCCTATTTCTTTTGTTACTTAAAGGTGAGTTTTATTTGTTGGAATCTAACCTTATTAGTTGAGGGTTGAAGTTCTATTTTTTTATGCGAGGAATACATGTGGGATATTCTTATTGTTTTTAGCGCTCTAGTGTATATGTTTCCTAGATCATGGATGGCCTCTTAGTTGAAAGATTATAGGATGGATAGAGTGCCTATCATTTAGTCGAAAGTAACAATTGTACATTCAGTCGCTAGACTATTTCAATTCAAATATAAGTTTATTTTTATGTTAAGTTATTGTTATGTAATGATAATGAGAAAATATAATTTTTTCAATTTATTATGTTAGTAATGTTCATTCATAATTAGTCAATGATTATGAATATTTGTTAGAAGTGTTATTAAAAATAGACAAATAACATGATTTATGCATCTCTGCAAAACATCTGTTTCAATACCTTACTAGTTTGAATGATAACATAAAACAACTTATAAACTATAAGTAGATGAGCAAAATACCAAAGGGTGTGGAGGAATTTATTACTTAGTGTGTTCTTGGTGATAATTTTGGTTGATTAGTTATCTTTTATGTTTTATTGCAAACAATAAATTAAGAAAAGGAAAAATACCGAGAATGTATCTACGATAGTTAATGTGTTTTCAACTTACAAAATGAATGATCATTGTACATATATATGTTGCATAGAGGGGTTACTCCTGTAGGTTGGGTGGTTGGGGAAGTATGCTATAGTTGTCCACATCCAGGTTCAAAACCCATGACCAAATGTACATGACACACACGATAGTGTCAAATTTTTTAGTTAATGAAAAAAGTTATATAGATTCTTAAACATATATATTATTGTGCATAAAATTAGATAAATAGATTTTTAAATAGTTAATTACACATCCCAAAGTAGTGAGGCCTCTCAACGAAAATTTGAGGATCTTTTATTATTAACAAACTTTTTCATATAAATGATAAAGTATAATACTATAAATACTACTATAAATACTATGATTTATCTAAATTCATTAGAAAATCCTCAATCTTAATGAACATCAGTACTTGTAAGATTTATATGCCCAAGAATGGAAGACAAGGATTCCACTTTACCATCACCTTTAATGGAAATTATTTCATGTTTAATTATTTTGGAAAGGTTTTAATGTAAATAGTTCCACAAATATATGTTTGATGTTTATAATCAAGAGATAATGATTTCAAATAAATTGAAATTATGATCTTGATTAAATATAATGAAATAACAATATACAAACATTATAATTAATTTTCTTATACTTGATATGTTTATCTTAAAAAATGTCACAACTCTCAATTTTATTATTATAATCTTTATAGGGAAATAGTTAGTTAATTGTACTTAAATATATACAAAATATTAAAGAATGATGGATTATGAAAGCAAGTCCTTTTTATGCCTGTGGACACTTTTGATCTTAATGCAAATCTCTGTATAGTTTATTAAATGATTATGTTATAATAAAGAGTTTACACTTTAATGGTTAATGAGTCTAATGCTTTAGATCTCTATAGTTTATTAAATGATTATGTTATAATATAAAGTTTACACTTTAATGGTTAATGAGTCTAATGCTTTAGATCTCTATAGTTTATTAAATGATTATGTTATAATATAAAGTTTACACTTTAATGGTTAATGATTCTAATGCTTTAGGTCTCTCACAAATGATTTGCCACAACTTATTAGGAAATGAAATGAAAAAAATAAATGATAATTTACATCCCATACCCTGATTGAATACCAAATAGCGTGTTACAAATAAATATTGTAAAAGAGCATATTGAAACTATTACAAGCATATGTTATGTTAGTGAGGGTTTAACTTTCATAATGCAAACTATGAGGGTTTAATATACAACATTGAGTATTTGTTGTGGAATTTAAGAGGATTTAATATGATTGAGAATATTGATAATATGTATATGGAGAAGATGAATAAAGAACCCAAAACTATGTATACCTAATTGTATTAAAGGTAGAGGAAGAGGGATACAGAAGTAATTTGTCTTTATAGTAATTTTTTCTCTTTTCCTTACAACTTAAGATCGTTATAGATTGTGAAGAAGGGCGAATTGAGATGACGTTGGAAAAATAACATATGCAATAATTAGATATAATCAATAATACGAAGGACTAAGTTAATCATCTCTTAATTAGGAAATGACAAACTAATAATGACCACATTAGAGGTTGGTGCTTAAGGAAATGTGTTCAATGTTGATGTAGTGTAATGCCCTATTCTAGCCAGAAATGCGTGATGATTATTCCTAGGGGACATTTGCTCACAAATAAATGCTTATGTTAGAAATAAATGATCTCAATGGATTCATATATGATGACTAACCATTGGCTATATATATATATATATAGATAGATAGATAGATAAACATCAGATGCTTTGACAAGTTCTTCGAAGTGTGGAGGAAAAGGTGCGAGTTTAGACAAGATGGCATAAATGTTGCATAGGCTCCATATTGAGCTCGGATATGGTATTAGGTAATATAATGTGATGAATTTATATTTGATTATTTTACATGAGCTATTTGATGCTTGTGAATTGGATGTGTGTAGGCACAAAATCATGATTGCTAATCATACCACACATGGGTAATGGGGTTTTATGGGGGAATTCATGCAATAAATAGTGTTGGTTTCCATGCCGCAGCTACAAAGCGAGTGAGAAATTTACTCATTAGATGCATGTTTCCATGAGGGTAGGATACAGATTCGATCACTCACAACATTTTGACTAAGAGACGTTCAATAAAGTGTCGACGTTGTTACTTAGGGGGAATTAGCCTCTCAAGAGGATATGGGTGGATTGATTTAATCTGGTCTCAATCGTCATATCATGTCCCCATTGCAGAAAAATGTCTATTTGAAGGGCATGCCATCACACCATTGATAGAGCCTTGATAAGGTGTATGTGAATGACGTATGTACGACCATGGAACCCTTGAAAGAACATTGGTGAATTCTATTTGAAGGGAATGTGTATGACCATGGACCCCTTGATAGAACCTTGGTAAATTAAATCAAAATATAAAGCTTATGAAAAATGATAAAAATATTTAGAAAATAATAAATAATAGATTAATTAAAACATATACATGCCAAGTGTCACATGCCCCAATTTTGTAAAAATAATATTATCATATTTGATTTTATTTCAAGACAATATGTTAAATTTTATGCTAAGTTGTAATTGATGACTCAGCAGAGTCAAGGATGTTGAATGTAATTCTGAATATCTTAATTATAAATAAATAAAAGTGGAGAGAACAGCTTGGAAGAGCTATTAAAAGAGTGTTTACTGGTCAAGTTGGTGGAGGAGACTAGGTGGAGAGCAAATAGACAAGTGGCAGCATCCTCAAACACTTTCAACTATTGCAGGTGACAACCTCTCTACATTTGGGATCATGATCCCCCAAGAAAGTGGGATCAGAGCAGGTGGCTCAATTAATGACAACTGACCCAAAAGACCTAGGCAATCTTGATAAAAATGCCCATTGAAGAGAGATGAGGCTGCTCATTCCAGGAAGAGGATCATTTAGGTGAATGTAATTCAAAGGATTTCAATGGCAAGGGAATGTGTAGAAGGTGTTTGAAGGGTTAACTGCAAAAATTGATCTAGTGCAGCTTTTTAGATGAAGGATATTACTGTTGAGTGTAGAGTGACTACTAAGTCATTGAACTAGTATCTTGTTTGCTGCTCCACCAGTTCTCAGCCGAGGAGACTAGGAATAGGCTCGGGGGTCCTGAGGAGACGCTATTTGAGTGCTCTTCAGGAGTTCGTAGGGAGGAACGGCCTCCCAACGCTGTTGTTATCCATCTTAATCAAGTTCTACAGTATTTTAATTTCACTATGTTAAATGTTTAAATGTGAGCCTGACTGGTTATTGAATGTTAAATGTTTAATTGTGAATTGATAGTGTTAGTAATATTTTAGTTTATTGAAAAAAATGATTCTGAACTTCATGGCAGCCATGCTACCTTGCTATTGCTAATTGTGCTTCGAGTCTTGGTTTAAATTGTTTTCAGTCTACACTAGTCGTTCTCAAATTCTTTATGTGAACTGTGTGTCTTATCTTTGCAAGGTTTGTAAAGAGTCGTGGCATAAGACTTACGGCCTGTAGTGGCTCCTTGCTTGTTCCTCCATGGCCTGCCCATGCAGGGATAGTTTTTAAGATTGGCTTGCTGCTATTAGTGGCTTGTACATGAGTCTCTAGCTTCTATGTTACTGTGAGAATGAGGATTTTGGATTTTTGTTTCGTTGGTGGCGGTGCTGCTGTTTCTTCATGGCTCCATAACCTTCACTTTCAGGTACTGTAAACTTAGTAAGAATCTCTTAAACTAGAATTTATTTCGGTTTACAGTTCTGAAATCATTTTTTTTAATTAACGTAGGTTTTCTTCTTTGCAAGTGACAGTTCGCTCATACTTTGATAGAAATATTTCAAGAAAAAGAGAGGCACCTCGGCTACGGGTAAGCCCTGGTTATCAAATGGCATTCCCTGCTTGTGCAGTCCTTAAGGGATAGTTTCCAGTTGGAAAGTTACGGCCTATTTTTTACCCTTCATGGGTTACTATTCTTCACATTATTAGTTTGGTTTTTGTTAAACCCTTGCTTCCAGTAGGGTACTCTGGCTCAAGTCGTGACTTGTAAATAGTTGATTTCTTGTTTTTGTACAATATTATGCTTATAGCTTTTGTGGCCTGTCAAGCCATGCACATTTTAGTTTAAGGCATAGATATTTTCTCTTTTGAGCTCGAACTCAGTTTAATTTTAAGCTCTTAAGGAGATTTTGTAAACTAGGGTTTTTACCCTTATTCGCCTGTGTAAAAGAAAATTTTGCTGTATATTAATTAGTTTGTATTAATGATTCTATTAATAGCTTGACCTGTTATTCCATCATATTATATCATATTATAATTATTTGATTTCAAGCTCAGATATTCAAGCTAGGTTTCCTGTAGGTGACCTGTGTGTAAAATAATTTCTTTAATTTATTCTTAAGTTTTATTTTAATAATTTATTTATTTAATTAATGCTCCGGTATATAGTGTATTATATTTCCATAGTTATCTTTTCACTGTCCTTAAATGACTGTAATAATCTACAATACTTTTGTTGTTCAATAACAATTATTCCATGCACTTGGATTATTGTTTAAATGATTATTATTTACAATATTATTGTTATTAGTTATTGTTATTAGGGTTTCGACCCTGTACTTTCTTTTATAAGTAACTTTTTGTTTATAAAATCTAAATGAATTAGTTCTTTTATAAATAACATTTATTAAATGTTATTTACCATTGTATTCTAGTTGTTTGTATTAAATAAAATATAGATAGGTTTATTAAAGTTCTTTGTTCAGATGTTCTTCATCTCTGTATTTAATTTATCTATAGAAGTTAATTAAGCTAGTAATACCCTACTTGAAGTATGAACATTTGTAAATATAGTTAGTTATTATGAATAGTAAATAAACTATGTATATCAGACTTTATTCTCTCCTTCGCAGAATAAAATAAGTGCTTCATCTAAAGTATTTATTATGCCTCTGTTACAGGTTAATAGTATAATTTACAAAATAAAGTACTGCGTAAAAGTAATAACTTATTTACTCGAATAATTTGTTAATATAAAAACATGCTTTCTGTAAAGTCTTTGGCTATTTCTTTTCTAGCATTCTTACAACAACAATCTAGTTAAACAATAAACTTAAATAACATGATATTGTTCTTCTCTGATAACAACTACATACAGAAATAGATTACTGCATAATGCATCAGTTCATTTCGGGTTTCTAACATATCTATAATCTATTTAAATACACTGCCTGTGCTGGAGTACGGTTTGGTCCACTCCAGATGTGGAAAAACACAGGTTAGGATTATTTTTCATGACAATGGTTGCAGAGCGGCCCAAAGGCCCGAGAACTACGGAGGGAAATAACAAAGTGTAGGGTTACAACGGTTTATATATTTTCAACACTTGGCGAGGAGGAGACCATGTGGTCACTTAATTTTTTTTAACCATGCAGTGGAAATAACACAAAAACCTTACCCATAAACCAATCAATGGAGTGGAAATAATGCCTCAATCTTTTACAAATGTCAATATTATAACGTGAATGTTATGATTACCATGTTTATCCATGTTAAAGTATAATAACTAATTGTTTTTCTTAAGCCTGAGTTGAAATGTGAGAAATCATAGAACAAAGATCTAATACTATGTTTCCATATGTGTTATGATCAACGCGAGGCTACAATCCTCTAAACCCATAACCCTAGTGGAGTTTATGTTAAATTGTTTAGCAAATTAAAAGTTTAGAATTCATAAAATTCATTACAAGATCAAAGTGTTTTAGACTTGTTTGGGAAATTCAATTAATGAAATGATTGTATGTCTATGAACATATTAATATATATATGTAAAAACATTGAAATAAATGATAAAGATGACAATATGGTAAAAGATTAGTTATAGAATACTTTTACATAGTCTAATTGAGTTTAGACTTTAAATAAGTCTTTGGCTATTTCTCAAGTTGGTATTTTGTTGGTAACTACCATGTCTTTATACGTAGTAAAATAGTTTTAAGATTATACAAAATATCTGATGCTTAGCATGGAGTGGTAAGTCGATCTTCCTCAAAAGCATCAACCACAATAAACAGTTTATAGACAGTAACTTAATTACAAGAGAAGTATTATAGAAAAATAAGAAACTGAATTAGAATAATCCTACTGGAGTCTAAGGACTTTAGAACCACATGTTTTGACGCAATGTTAAGAACTTTACAGGAAATAAGCTTCCTTGCCAAAGATAAATGTTGAGCAATTGGTTATACTAATATTATAAGTTGATAATGTATAAATACTGATAGAACAATCATTATAGCATTACAGGTTATGCACACTAAAGTAGAAGTTACTTGCAACTAAGATCACAAGTTGAGAATCAAAGAAAGTATTTTACTGTTGCTACTTACATTAAAGGAAGAAACTCAATCACTTGTATTTCATTTACAAGAACAGCTTAAGGATACAAAACTATTATACCTCACGGAAGAAGCTTGAAATATAACAGCTTATTTTACTAAGCTCGTAATTGCAAAAAGAAATACTGTTGGTTACTTTATGAAATTTAAAGCATGATGCATTCAATCATACCTGTAAAACCTGTAAGAACAAGTAATCTTTTTGTGTTAGCATAAATGCTAAGTAAGCCCAGGATTTCAAATCAGATTCTACCTACTTGTCATAAATAAAATTCATCAGTAAACTGAAAGTAGAAATAATGCGCAAGTTAAACATAATCTTGTTTCAAAAAGGAAACTATTGAAATAACATAATTGAGATTATGTAAAACTAATCTATTAACTGTTTCTTATATTGCTAACCTGTAGCAGTTAGTAAACCGCAGTTCCAACATTTTATGTTATTTCAAAATTTTAAATTTGTGTGAAAATTTGGGGTTTTGACATGTTGTATCAGAGCACAAGGTTCAAACACTAGGCCTTGATGAATCCCAAATAGCTTTTAGGAAACAGTAAAATGAATTATTATACTGACGTATTTTCTTTTAAATGTTATTCAACAGAGAATTGTTTTCTGAAGTTTAACAGACAGGTATGGAAAGGTTGGAAGAATATGCAGAGGAGGAATCTCCAGTTACTGAACCAGGAAATTTACCAAGAGATCCTATACCAGAGGATTTAACTACCAATTCCTCAGAATTGTTACAAACTGTAAAAAAACCTAAAATATGAAATGGAGTCTGTAAAGCGATAAAATGAAAGGATTCTGAGGGCTCAAGAAGAGCTGAATCAGATCAGAACTGAAAAGTTTCAAACTGAGGGTAGGGTAGAAGAACAGAATCAGAAGATACAAGTCATCAACGTAAATCTAAAAAGATGAAACATACTAAAACTAAAAGTAGTTCATCTTTTGAGGTGTTTGGTGAACAACAAAATTACCATTCTACTAGTGACAGTAGTGATGATAATCAGTACACTAAAAAAAGGAAATACAAACCTTATGAGGATATTTTTGAAGAATTCAAAAATATAAAACCACCAAACTTCAATGGAGAGACTGAGAAGGGGGAGGAAGCTGAATCCTGGTTATCTGGGATGAAGAAATACTTCCAAATATATAACTATTCTAACCAGTTAAAGGCTAAAATTGTTATTTATAAACTCTCAGGAAAGGCTGACATTTGGTGGCAGGACTTGAAAAGAGTTAAGGGAATAAAAGAGAAAAATGTAAACTGGAGTACCTTTAAGAGGTATTTTAAAAAGAAATTTCTTTCTGAGCAATATTATGAGGAAAGAGCAAAAGAATTTTATGAGCTGAAGTTAGGATCAATGACAATGAAAGAACTGAACAACAAGTTCTTAAGTCTACTTAGGTATGTACCATACCTTGTGGATGAGAAACCAAAGGTACAGTGATTCCTTAGCTGTCTACCTTACCATATTAAGGATAGGATTGAATATGACAATCCAAAGACTTTGGAAGAAGCTATGAGGAAAGCTAACTTCTGTTTTGAGCAGAATTGAAAGAAGGAAAGCTTGACCAACTAGAAAGCTAAGAAAAATAATAACCAGTATGAACAAAAGAAGAAAGATTTTGTGCCCAACAGAAATTCTAAGAGGAGTAAGGCCATAAATTATTCTAATAATAAGAACTTCCAAGGAAATAAGAACAATACACCCAGCAATCAGAATAATTCTAAGGGTAAGGAATTTGCTAATAATCATGGAAATTTTACCAAGAACTTTGAGCGCAAAGAGCCTATCAAGTGTTGGGAGTGTAATGGACCACACTATGCTTTAGTCTGTTTTAATCGGAAGAAGACTATTAGAAATATTCATACCTTACAGGAGGAGATGACCATTGGGGAACTAGCGAGGACCATGCCCAGAATCAACGCAGCCTTGGAGAATCGGTAAGCATAATATCAGACTTCCATGGTGGAAGTAGAAGGTATGATAAATTAGACCCCAGTAACTATTTTGATTGATCCAGGAGTTAGTCTTAGTTATATTGCACCTAAAATAGTATAAAAATGTAAGTTATCTGTTTAAAAATTTGAGAATTCTTGGTTGGTTCAGTTAGCCACTGGTGCTAAAATAAAGGTAACTTGTTTTGTAAAAGAATGTGTAGTAGTTATGGATCATTTTGAAACTGTTGTCAAGCTTAATGTTTTTCCTCTTGGTTCTTATGATTTGATGATTGGTATGGACTGGTTAGAACAACATAGAGCAATTCTAAATTGTTACGATAGAACTTTCACATGTTTAAACAGTGATAGAAAACTAGTAAGTGTTAAAGGAATCCCTAGAAAAACCACCATAAGGTAGATTTCTGCCCTATAGCTTAAGAGAGATATTAGGAAGGGATGTAAAGCTTATGCAGTAAAAATAACTGATGAAGAGAGCCTAATTAAGACATATAAGTTAAAAGTGGAAGACATACCGGTCTTAAGAGAATATGTTGATGTATTCCCTGAAGAAATTTCAGCATTACCTCCGAAAAGGGAATTGGATTTCACCATTGAGCTGGTACCTAGCTCAAAGGCCCCTTATCGAATGAACATACTCGAACTTAATGAATTAAAATCTCAATTAAAAGAATTAATTGATAAAAATTATATTTGACCATGTGTGTCTCCCTGGGGGGCACTTGTCATCTTCGTTAAGAAAAAAGACGGAACCATGCAACTTTGCATAGATTACCGTCAGTTAAATAAGATGACCATCAAAAATCGATATCTGTTGCTCCGCATAGATGATCTGTTTGATCAACTACATGGAGCCAACGTTTTTTTGAAAATAGATTTAAGGTTTGGATATCATCAAGTAAGGATTAAAGATGAAGACATCTTTAAGACAACTTTCAGAACTAGATATGGTCATTATGAATTTGTCGTAATGCCATTCGGGATTACTAATGCCCCAGTTGTTTTCATGTGTTTAATGAACAACATTATGTGTAAGTATTTAGATAAGTTTGTGGTCATGTTTATCGATGACATTCTAATCTATTCAAAAACTGAAGAAGAACACAAAGAACATCTAAAAATTGTTTTGCAAGAGTTACGAGATCATCAACTCTTCGCAAAGTTTAGTAAATGTGATTTATTTAAGGATAAGATTCAGTACTTAGGTCATGTGGTGACCAAGGAAGGGATTTTAGTAGATCCTGAAAAGATAAGAGAAATCGAAGATTGGCCAGTTCCTAAGGAGGTGACGGATGTTCGATCCGTCATGGGCATTACCGGTTACTACCAGAGGTTCATTGCAGGTTTTTTGAGAATTGCAAATCTGATAAATTCCTTGCAAATGAAGGGAAAGAAGTTTGATTGGAAACAAAAATGTGAGGAAAGCTTTAAAAATTTAAAAACTTTATTAACCAGCGCACCTATTTTAAGAATAGTTGATCATAATAAAGAATTTGTAGTGTGCACTGACGCCTACAATGATGGCTTAGGCAGTGTTATGACTCAAGAAGTGCATGTTATTGCCTATGAGTCTAGAAAGTTAAAAGTTAATGAAAATAATTATGCAACATATGATCTGGAATTAGCAGCTGTTATACACACCTTAAAGATGTGGCGACATCACCTAATTGGTATAAAATTTGTTTTAATGACTGATAATAAAGGATTGAAGTATCTGTTAGATTAGCCTAATTTAAATGCCATACAAGCTAGGTGGTTAGCTTTCTTAAGTGAATATGATTTTGAAATTCAGCACATAAAAGGTAAAGAAAATAAAGTTGTTGATGCATTAAGTAGGAACACAAGACTAAATTTTGTAGCAGCTATCAGCACTTATGCTACAGATTTGGATGAACAGCTTAAAGAAGGAATAGAACAAGATGAAATTTACCAGAGATTGCAAGCTAAAATTAAGGAAAATCCAACAGAAAACTTAAGTAAAGGTTACAGTTTAAATGCAAAAGAGTTTTTACTATATAAAGATAGAAGGTATGTACCTAACGTACCTAAAGTTAAGCTGTTAATTATGGATGAAATTCATAAAACTCCATACTCAGGTCATCCAGGTTATCAAAAGACTATAACTATGTTAAAAAAAGAGTATTTTTGGCCGAATATGAAGACTGAAGTAGAAGAATATATTGCTAGGTGTTTTGAATGTCAGCAAGTAAAAAATGAACATCAACACCCAGCTGGATTGCTTCAGCCATTACCCATTCCTAGCTGAAAATGGGAGACAACCAGTCTAGATTTTATTACTGGGCTGCCTAGAAATCAAAATCAAAATGATTCTATCATGGTAGTAGTTGATAAGTTAAGCAAAGTAGCTCACTTTATACCTGTTAAAACTACTTATAAAGCTGCAAACATAGCTAATGTTTTCTAAAACAAGTTTTTCAGTTGCATGGAGTATCAAAAGTCATAATCTCAGATAGGGATCCTAAATTTACAGGAAACTTTTGGAAGTCTTCGTTTAAAGGGTTAAACACTACATTAAATTTTAGTACTTCATTCCATCCACAAATAGATGGACAAACTGAAAGGGTAAATCAAGTACTGGAAGATCTATTAAGAATGTATGTGAAAGACCAACCAGGTAAATGGGAGGATAATTTGCATCTGGTAGAATTTGCTTATAACAATAATTATTAGAAATCAGTCAGATTTAGTCCTTTTGAAATTTTATATGGACGAAAATGTAATTTTCCTATCTCTTGGAGTAATCCAGTGGATAGATTGGTATTAAGTCTTGAACTGTTAAAAGAAATGGAAGAAATTGTAAAACAAGTGCAGGGAAATCTGAAAGTGGCATAGGATCAACAGAAAAGTCAAGCAGACTTAAAAATAACTCTTTGGGAGTTTCGGGTAGGTGAACATGTGTTCATCAAGGCAAGGCCCAAAAAGAGCTCTCTAAGATTGGCGAGTTGTGCAAAATTGGCACCTTGTTATTGTGGTCCATTTGAAATTCTGTCTAGGATTGGACAAGTAGCTTATCAATTAGCATAACCAACAAATTTAAGAGTACATAATGTTTTTTACATTTCTGTATTAAAGAAATATGTTCATGATGATGCTCATGTTGTTAACTAGAATGATGTATAGGTGGAACCAGAAGGATATTTTTTGGTGGAATCGGATTGTATCCTCGGGCGGAGGGAGATCACACTTCAGAACCGCACCATTGGACAGGTGAAGGTGCAATGGAAGCACCTTAGTCCAGAGGAAGCCACCTGAGAACTGGAAAGTAATATGTGAGATGCATATCCAATTATGTTCCAGGGGAATTATGAGGATGAAGAATAAATAACATCGAGGACGATGTTATATTGTAAGGGGGTGTGTATGTCACATGCCCCAATTTTGAAAAAATAATATTATCATATTTGATTTTATTTCAAGACAATATGTTAAATTTTATGCTAAGTTGTAATTGATGACTCAGCAGAGTCAAGGATGTTGAATGTAATTCTGAATATTTTAATTATAAATAAATAAAAGTGGAGACAACAGCTTGGGAGAGATGTTAAAAGAGTGTTTACTAGTCAAGTTGGTGGAGGAGACTGGGTGGAGAGCAAATAGACAAGTGGCAGCATCCTCATACACTTCCAACTATTGCAGGTGGCAACCTCCTTACATTTGGGGTCATGATCCCCCAAGAAAGTGGGATCAGATCAAGTGGATCAATTAATGACAACTAACCCAAAAGACCTAGGCAATCTTGATAAAAATGCCCATTGAAGAGAGCTAAGGCTGCTCATTCCAGGAAGAGGATCATTTAGGTGAATGTACTTCAAAAAATTTCAATGGAAAGGGAATTTGTGGAAGGTGTTTGAGGGGTTAACTGCAAAAAGTTATCTAGTGCAGCTTTACAGCTGAAGGATCTTACTGCTGAGTGCAAAATGATTACTAAGTCATTGAACTAGTATCTTGTTTGCTGCTCCACCAGTTCTAAGCCAAGGAGACCAGCAACAGGCTCGAGGGTCCTGAGGAGATGTTGTTTGAGCACTCTCCAGGAGTTGGTAGGGAGGAACGACCTCCCAACGCTGTTGTTGTCCAGCTTAATCAGGTTCTACTGTCTTTTAATTTCACTGTGTTAAATGTTTAAATGTGAGCCTGGCTAGTTATTGAATGTTAAATGTTTAGTTGTGAATTGATAGTGTTAGTAATATTTTAGTTTATTGAAAAAACTGATTTTGAAATTGATGAAAAATAATCCTAACCTGTGTTTTTCCACATCTGGAGTGGACCAGAACCTACTCCAGCACAGGCAGTGTATTTAAATAGATTATAGATATGTTAGAAACCCGAAATGAACTGATGTATCATGCAGTAATCTATTTCTGTATGTAGTTGTTATCAGAGAAGAACAATATCCTAATATTTAAGTTTATTGTTTAACCAGATTGTTGTTGTAAGAATTATATAAAAGAAATAGCTAAATACTTTAAAGAAAGCAGGTTTTTATATTAACAAATTATTCAAGTAAGGGCACTCACATGAAGTTGGTTCCACTTTTTGGTGCCACTTAGGAAATCAGAAACGCACTTCTGAAGTGCAAATCAAGAACGCATATGCGTTATTGATGGTACGTTCGGAATAACCCGAGCCCAAACACAAGGCTAAGGTTCGTGGAAATGTATATCGCATATGTGTTTTGTAATGTTAAATATCGCATATGCGATATGTAACATTACAAAACGCATATGCGATATATCGCATATGCGATATGTAACATTACAAAATGCATATGCGATATATCGCAAGTGCGATATGCAACATTTAGAAAACGCAAGTTTTTTTGTACAATGGGTGAAAGTTTCAAATCTAAAATCAATATTGGTGATGAAAAAACCTTTTAGGTTTCTGTAAAAGGAGTTATGGAACTCTATACTAAATAAGGTATGAAAAGTGTTAAATATGTTTATTACACTCCACAATTAAAGCATAATTTATTAAGTGTTGGGATACTATGTCAAAATAATTACAAGGTAGAGTTTGATGATAGATAATGAACAATTTATGATAAGAGTCAAGGAAATACGGTGTTTATAGTTGTGCCTATGTCAAAGAATCGAATGTTCCCATTGAATTTTAGAGAAAATAGTATCAACCTTGCTAATATGGAATATAAAGACATAAGTTGGTTGTGGCATCTCAGGTATGGCCATTTGAATTTTCATAGTTTGAAGCTTCTAACATTAAAAGAATTAGTTTATGTTTTTCTTAAGGTTGAAGAGAACAACGAGGTTTGTGAAGGATGTGCTAAAGGAAAAAATGGAAGAGAGAATTTTCTTAGAGGAAAGGAATGGAGGGCCCAATATCCACTTCATCTAGTTCACTCATATAATTTGGTCCAATCCAGACAAAGAGTTTGGATAATTCATTGTATTTTATTAGTTTTATTGATGATTACTCACGAATGTGTTGGGGTTTTTTTCTTAAGAGTAAGGGTGTTCAACATTTGATACATTCAAGAGATTTAAAGCCCTTGTGGAAAATGAAAGTGCTTACAAAATAAAGTGCATAAGTACTAACCATGGATGAGAGTTTTTCTCAAGAGGTGTTTAGAATTTTTATGATATGAATGGCATTAAAAGACAAATCACCTCTACTTATACACCTCAACAGAATGGGATAGTTAAAATGAAGAAACGTACAATGATGGAAATGGAAAGAACTATGTTACAGACCAGGGAATTAAGCAATTCCTTTTGGGGAGGTGAAGTTGCTACAACAATATACATTCTCAATCAAAGTCCCACAATTGCACTTGAAATTATGACTCATTACGAATCATGGTATGACAAAAATCCTAATGTTAATCATTTCAAAGTTTTTGGATTTTTATCCTATGTTCATGTAGTTGATAAAAAGAGACAAAAGTAGGATCCAAAAAGTGAACCATGCATTTTTGTGGATACAGTGAGAAAATTAAGGTTTATTGGTTGTATAATCCTCTAGCCAATAACATCGTTGTGTCTAGGGATGTGATTTTTTTATGAAGGGGGAGTTTACGGTCATAAAAAACACCATGTTGAGAAGTCAAAAGATGGTTTGAATAGTGATATTATTGATGATATTAATCATGAGAAACCCATTGATGTTTTAGTTCCAAATTTTGTAAATACACCAAGTAGCCCCTCATCTAGTTCTCCATTTTCATGTACAAGTCCTACAAGGAAGGTAAGAAGCCTAAATGAAATTTATTAGAGAAGCTTGGCACACAAAGAAAATCCAAGAGGTGAGACTATACCATCATGTTTTGAAGAATATTATACTAATGAGTTTTCGGTGCAAGATATGCAATAAGATATAGATTAAATTCATAGGAATTATACTTGGAATCTTACAAATCTTCCTCATTTTTCCTTGTCAAATCATCTTAAGTGGGCCAAAATGTCCACCATATCAAGAGGCATGAGCTTCCCAAATCAAAACTAAGGAGCCTAGAGTGTTGGGTAGGAAAATTTAATTATGCATAAACATCCAACCCTCCCAAATACAAATTAATTTGGGTGGGATGATGAAAGGCCTGTCAAACTGACCCAAAGAAAGTACTAGTAGCATATAGTTGTTCCAAGCTTCATAGGAAAGACAAGGAACATCCAAAATGTGCATTGGTTGAGTTGGAGGGAAACTCAACACATTTGTCGCCTAATTTGAACTCTGTTTCTTATATTTAAAGACCACGTGAAACTATTGTAGGTAGGAGGCATGTTTGAGATGGAATTGTTCTTAACTCTTAGACTATGAATTCAAAAGATTAAGGGATGATTATTAGTACAAAAATTGTTTTCCTTATCCAAAACATAATGGCACCATTGCTTCAAGGCCTTCGCTAGATCTCAAAATTCTTTGTCATACGTGTTGTACTTCAGAATGGCGTTTGTCAAAGTCTTGGAATGATAGGTCGTGGGATGACCAACCCATTTTAGTATGGCACTAGTAGCATAGTTTGAAGCTTTTGTATCAATCTCAAAGGGATATTGCGAATCCAACAGGTGCAAAACCAATTTCAAATACAATGTAGTGTTTGAGTTCCAAGAACTCTCATCCATTAACTTTGTTAGGAAAACACAAGTGGATTGGAGAGTTGGTGTAGGGGGTATGAAATGTGAGATAAATGAGTAGTAAAACGTTGATAAAAATTTAGGCCACCGATAAATACTTTTTCAAGCAATAACAATGAGGGGATGAGCCAGTTAACAAGAGCTTGTACATTGGCAAGATGAACACCTATTCCAATTTTATCAATAAGAAGTCCTAGATAGTGAATGGAGGTTTCCCAATATAATACTTTTTGTGAGTAACATGTTATTTTTTTTAAGGGGACCACAAAATAAGTATATCGCAAGTGCGATATATCGCACTTGCGATATTTAAAAGCAGAAAAAAAAAAAAACAGTGGCCGCGAGCTCATTTTCACAATATTGGGACATTGAAATAACGCAGCAGCGAAAAAACGGAGGAGCGAAAAACTGCAGGTGCGATTTGGGTTTTACCTTTTCAAGGTCGAGGCTGAGTTTGAGGTGTCACCGAGGTGGATTGCTGGACAATGGCAGGTATTTATGCTAGTTCTCTCCTTTTCATTTAACCTTCCATTGTTT
>LPNX010770868.1:0-16714 GCA_001517045.1 Pseudotsuga menziesii
TATATATATATATATATATGTATGTATGTATGTATATATATATAATCGATGGCTTTGAAGAGAGGACAATTCCATATCTACTACTTTCCACATTGAGGAATGACAACAATGTTTTAAATACATTTATATCAGTTTGTAATATTTGTTGATTTATTCCTTTTATATTGTCATGATGATTTTTGTTTTCCCATATTAATTTTCAACCCTAAGGAAATTCTAACTTGTTTTCCCATATTAATATTCAAACCTAAGGCAATCCCATATTAGAAAGAACCAAAAAATACTATTTCGCACAAATCCAAAGGCTCTTAAATTAATTGTATCATGCCTTCCTCAATGATTTGATGGATCCTTTGGAATTTTCTTCTCAATAGTGAGACAAGGCTCAAAACACTTACCTAAAGAGATTGTTGAATTTTATGTTTATCATTAATTTCTATGATATGTGTTTCAAGTGATGGTAATGTTGTTCATCCTATGCTATTCTCTTTTCAATTTCCTAATAGGGTGGCATTAAAATGGCTTGCATTCTACTTTGATCAATCTGACAAATTATTTTTCTCCAACCAACCATATTAAACTTGAATGGATTTTGGACCTTTCCTCTTTTTCCACTTGGAGAAAAATTAGAAAATGGTTTGGGTCACATCCAACTTTGACCCAATTTCTTATCCTTTTGTGATCACTCATCAAGGAGGCATAGATTAACCTAATGTTGTCAATAAGAACACCATCGTCTTATTTATCATTAGATTATATGCTCTATGTTTCAAGTGACACTAATGCTTGTTTATATTTTATTATTTTCTTAACATTTGTGTAAGATATTGTTGTCATTTTCACAAACTTGATATTTGAAACAAATTGTAGTCTTATAGACTCTTTGAGATAGGCATCAATTGGTTTGTCTTGAGATTATTAAAAATATACAGAAGGATTCAAGAAGATAAGCTCGAATTTTTCCTTCTCTACTCCATCATCAAGTAGGTTGAGGTTAGCTTCTTCATCACCACATAAAGGTTCACTATAATTTTCTGGAGATAAATTAAACCTTTTTAATCTTCAACGGTCTCTACCAACAAAACAGTCTATTATATGTACTAGGAGATTCAGTCAAATCAAGAGAAATATTCTACAAACATATGAAGAACCATTTGATTTTGTAAACCAAGGGGATGGAAAAAGGGAAAGGAAACATCAAATATCACTCACACCATGGAATAATTATAAAGCTAACCAACTACCTAAACCAAAAATTTCATCTTCTCGTGTTAAATGTAAGAGGGGAAAACAAAAGTTAGACACAGTGACAATTGACATAAAATGTTCAAATAACAAATGGAGGACATCAAAATACCTCGTACTTGCTTCAAAACCCAAAGCATAAACCATATGATTCATGATTGTCCATTAATGGCCAAGTATTACCTAACCCAATTTCTAGTGAACTAAGCATGTCACAGTCGAATCAGGATATTGGACAAAGTTTATTGCGCAATCCATCTATCATTTGAGGTACATACAAAATGTGTATTCCCAAGGCTTGCTATATCATGAATTTGAAGAATCGAAGTTACATAAATTGCATAAAAAAAAATTCAAAGGCCGAGGGGAAGAACACTAAACTAAGTGGTGGAAAAATCAAAATGGCCATTTTTTTGGATTAACATATTCAATAAAATTTAGGAGTACAACCATCAATTTGACCTACCTTCTTTCATAATAAAAGAATCAATCCAACCTACCTTTTCTTCACTATTGAAACAAGGTTTCCATTCTCTATGACACGGTTAAAGGTGGATGTTAATGTTGTTGACAGTATCTTGAGATACATCAATGATTTCACCTATCTGAGGTATATTGTTGAAGGACTGACTTGATTAGGGTAGCCTCCAATTGTTTCTCATCACCTTACATGCATGTTCCTCATCATTAAAGGAAATTTCAACTCAAAATGGGCCTTTTAACTCTAATTCAAATTCCATGTCATCATGTGTTAGCCAATGAATTGATTTAAATTTGAAATATCGTATAGGTCTTAAGCACTTTTTTAATATAAATTTGGGGATATGTATCATAAAAATGCTACTTTCTTTGTTTGTATTTTCTACATATCTCCCCATGTTTTTACTCTAACTTCAACCGAGAGAGCTCATTGGATGTAGAATTAAATTATGCGTCTAACGCGTAGCCACTCGCCATACTTTTGATGGACCTCGCTACCCCAAAAGCAAGAAATACTTGAAAAAATTTGATGACGATGTCATCATCACGTTTTTTTTCAAGTATTTATTGTTTTGGGGGTAGCGGGGTCCATCAAAAGTATGCCAATTAGGTACTCATTGGACGTAGAATTTAATTTCGCATCCAACGATATCTCCCAATCAAAATTTGAGTAAAAACACAAGGAGATATGTCGAAAATACAAACAAAATAATTGTTTTTTTCTTTTCTTCCTCCAAAATTAATAACTATTATTTTATTATTTTAATTATTATTTTATGAATTCTTTTTGGGAGGCCCATTTTGAGTTAAAATTTCCTCTAATGTACATGCAGTTCCAATTTCCTTAAATGCACATAGTAGTCCCTTTTTTATGCCAAGGGTTCCTTCTCCATGATTGCAGAAAACCCAGGACTGATATTATTTTATGCTGAGATTGCACCCAAAATTATTTTTTTTGTGGTTTTTTGAGAATTAATTTGAGGTAGAAACTTGGGGAAGATGATGGATGGACTATCTAGATACACCTGAAATTCCTAATCATTGCCCAAGATTAAAAGTGCTCAAGGTGAAGTTTTTCTTTTTTCTTCTGATTTTTATCACTACCTAGAATTATCATTAGCATGTTGTTATCCATTTAAACGTGTGCAAAAATATCTCCAAAAAGGTCCAAGCATCCACTCTATAGGATCTACAAGAAGTAACATAATTAAAGTTATGGATGTATGCAAACTACTGCAGACATATTTATATCTCTACTCATTCTATTTCCTATAAAGTGTTGTAGCTTTCTTAGTGCTCATCTCTATTTATTATTTAGGTTCAACTTAACGGTGAAATCAACAAGTCCAGGAAAATATTCGAGTACATAGCCTTTATAGTAATGGAAAAATAATGATGTTAGTTCTTGGAGATCTTGTAGAGTGGATGCTTTAACCTCTTTAGTGCTACTCTAGCACTTCAGAGAAGATTCTAATGGTTTTCTTGGACATCTTGGGGTATCCTAATCAATTTCATAATGATAGATGGGAGGAATGCATTCCAAAATTCCATGGGAAACAAGAATCTTCCAGGTTTCATGTTGAACTACATATTGAATATCTTCCAAGGTTGAATGTGGACCTGAGGATATTAAGATGCATATGTTCAATATATATCTTAACTGCTAAAACATGACTTATTAAATTGGTATATATGGATTCCTAGTAAGGGTGTATACTCAATTGTAAATATTCTCAAGTTGTTATACAATATATGGGATCCTATTCTTGATGAAGAATCTATTGAGGATCCAGTTTACCCTCCACAAAATCAAGCCCTTGAAAAACTCCATGAAGATTCCTTTGAAGAAGTCCCTATTTATGAAAGAACCCTTTCGCCTATTATATTAACTCATCCCAAGAATATGAATTAGATGGTCCGTATTGTTGATATTTTGATGAGGAATATTTTGTAGGAAAACCCTTGTTTGATGACGAGATGGAAAATGCATGCATTTATCCATTTCATGAAGAGTTGGATGTTATATTTTAAATCAATAATCATAGTTTTGGGGACCCAATATATGATTCATATAGTGAAGCATCTAATGAGGAACATAAATATTTGGAACCTATCGAGCACCTTTGTTGGACACTAAGGCAAACTCGTGTATGAGTTTGAGCCAACATTTACATCCACTCTATAGGATCTCCATAGAACTAACATCATTATTTGTCCATTACAATAAAGGAGATGTACTAGAATATTTGTCTGGACTTGTTGATTTCACTGTTAAGTTGAACCTAAATGATAAACAAAGAGGAGAACTAAGAAATCTACAATAGGTTCTTGGAGATCTTAAACCCTTTTCTAGGCCTAAACCTTTACAAAATATATCCTCTCTTACGGGTGGGGATTTCCAATCAAAACCCTATATATCCAATGTCTTTCTTCACTATTTGGCTTGATGGACTTCCTGTTATCTCCTCTCCTTCTCTAACCAAATTTATTCCATCTCTCACCACCTCATCGAAACAAATGTTATTCTAAAAATAAAAAATTAAGGACGTAATAAGACCAAACAAAACTTGTTGGCTTTCCCTCATGTTGGTAATCTGTGTGTTTCCCGTGTCTAGTGGACAACTCCCCTATTGTATATGCTATCCATTCTATTTGATGCATAACTCGGATACATATAGACATGGATGTTCTAAATGACATGAACAAAACTCAAGCCATGCATAAACTTTGTTAGATTAATTTTGGAAATAGAGTGGTTAATCGATTGCATTCCAACACTTACAAACCCTTTATAATCATATAGGGGTGGGGGATTCATCTCATTCAAGTTAGGTTTCTAATTGTTGTAACAAAATATTGGCACACAAGAAAGAGTGGGAACTATTTCTGAAGGTAAACCACTGCTCTATTCGAGTCGAGTATTCACATAGAACTGCACCCTACTCCCTTGCAGCTATGATGATGGGTAGGCTACGGTGAGCCAAGAGATAATTTTTCCCCTAGATCCCATATATCCTAATGTAATGTGGCAATCTAGGGCATCTAAAATTTCAGTTTGGAATTTACGTGGTTGTATATTTTTTCCCACAAATACACAACAAACATCACATCATGCCCAAAAAAATGAAAATCTTGAACCGGTTGCATGCCCATCCAATCTAAAACCTTGAACCGATTGCATGCCCAAAAACCCCTATCACAGCATGCCCCCAAAAAAGAGGTGATGCTTAGTCATTGAGCCATGAGCTCCAAATCTAAACCATGAGCTCCAAACGCGAACCGTAATCTCCAATTCTCAACCATGAGCTCCAATTCTGAACCCTGATCTCCAATTTTGAACCCTGAGCTCCAATTCTCAACCCTGAGTCACTGTGAAATGACAAAGAGGAGCTACTCCAAAATTCATAAAACTATCCAAATTGCATAGAATTGTCCAAAATGAGTCAAACAATGTCGAAAAAGACTATGTTTTCTTTATTATATATTATTTTATATTATATGTATTTTATTTTTATTATTTTATATTATATGTATTTTATTTTTACTATGTTTTTTTTATTATATATTATTTTATCATCATCATCCATATATAGGTATTGATATGAATTTTTCACCAACATTAAGAATAAGTAAAACTTACTGTACTTCAAAGATACTTGTTTTGTAATCCACCAAGATTAAGAATAAGTAAAACTTAGTTTACTTCAAATATTCATTTTCAAAAAAAAAATCCATAATATTGGCAAACCTTTCAATAAAAAACTGATAAGAAGGAAATTGTTGAATATAGCCAATAAAATGAAAGGAATTTTTTGTATCCTTCAAATACTTCTTATATGTAATAGATTCCTCGACTTCTAGAACTATGGGTCCGAAATATATGTTCAATAGAGAGATGCAAAACTAAGAAAAAGAAAAACATCCTAACTTGAATAATGAACCTTCACATTAATGAGGGAAGAACCATCTACATAATGACACATATCGATCTTGGATAAATGAAAATATAGCTTTGAAGGATTATTGAAAAGTTGAGCATGTGACTCGAGCTAGCGACAACTAGGGTAGAACCTAGCTACACAAAAAGATAAAGTTCAATGCTTTCCATTATAATATTATAAAATCATATCTTAAAAACTATTATAATTATTATAAGTCATCATATTACTCTATTATTCTGATCTTCTCTTGCAACAAAAATATTCCTATTTTTGAGGGTTTGTGAGAACACATAAAGTTGGGGATATTTAAAAATATCAACCAAATAAAGTGAAACAATTACCGAACTCATGTCCCTTAGCTTTGATGATCATGAAGATGATGATGATGTTGATGACGACAATGATGATGATTATGATGATGATGATGATGATGATGATGGTGATGATTATGAAGATGATGATGATAGTGATGATGATGTTGATGATGATGATGATGATGATGATAATTGTCAGAAAGATGACAATGATGAAGACGACGACGACGACGATGATGATTATGATGTTGATGACGATGATGATGACGATGATGATGATGAAGATGATGATGTGTGATGATGATGACAATGATGATGTTGATGATTATGATGATTATGATGATGATGATGATGATGATGATGATGATGGTGGTGGCGGTTATAATGATGGTGGTGATGATGATGATGATGATGATGATTATGATGTTGATGACGACGATGACAATGATGATGATGATGATGATGGTTATTATCATCATCATGAGGATGACGATGATGATGATAACAATGATGATGATGATCATGATGACGTTGATGGTGATGATAGTGATGATGAATACGATGATCAGAAGGATGAAGAAAATGATGATGACGATGATGATGTTGATGATGATTATCATCATCCCAAGGATGACGATGATTGCGATGATGATTATGATGACGATGATCATGGGGATAATGATGATGATGATGACGATGATGATGAAGATGATGATTTTGTTGACAATGATGATCATGATCATGATTAATTTATTAATGATGATGCTGATGCTGATGTTCATGATAATGATGATGACGACGACGATGATGATGGTGATGATGACGATGATGATATTGATGATGATGAGGATGATGATAATGATGGCAATGATGATGATGATGATGATGATGATTAAGATGATGACGATGATGATGATGATGATGATTATGATGTTGATGATGACGATGACAATGATGATGATGACAACGATGATCATGAGGATAACAATGATGATGATGATGATGAAGATGATGGTGGTGATGATGATTATCATCATCATGAGGATGGTGATGATGATGATGATGATGATGATGGTCATGATGATGAAGATGATGATGATGGCGATGATGATGATGTTGACTGATTCTTAATCATGTTAATCATGTTAATCATGCTCTTCTGAGGATGACAATGATGACGATGAAGATGATGATGTGTGATGATGATGACAATGATGATGTTGATGATTATGATGATGATGATGGTGATGGTTATGGTGATGGTGATGATAGTGGTGATGATGCTGATGATGATGATTATGATGTTGATGACGATGATGACAATGATGATGATGACGATGTTGTTGTTGATGATTATGATGATTATCATCATCATGAGGATGACGATGATGATGATAACAATGACGACGATGATGATGATGATGTTGATGGTGACGACGATGATGATGAATACAATGATCATGAGGATGAAGAAGATGATGATGATGATGATGATGATGATGTTGATGGTGACAACGATGATGATGAATACAATGATCATGAGGATGAAGAAGATGATGATGACGATGATGATGATGATGTTGATGGTGACAACGATGATGATGACGATGATGATGTTGATGATGATTATCATCATCATGAGGATGACAATGATGACGATGATGATGAAGATTATGATTATGATGACGATGATCATGGGGATAATGATGATGCCGATGATGATGATGAGGAATATGATGATTCTGTTGACAATGATGACCATGATCATGATTAATTTATTGATGATGATGATGATGATGTTCATGATAATGATGATGATGATGATGATGATGATGTTCATGATAATGATGATGATGATGATGATGATGATGACGATGATGATGACGATGATTTTCCTAGACGATGATGATGACGATGGTGATTAAGACGATGACGATGATGATGATGATGATGATGATTATGATGTTGATGATGACAATGCCAATGATGATGACGACGACAATGATCATGAGGATAACAATGATGATGATGATGATGAAGATGATGGTGGTGATGATTATTATCATCATCATGAGGATGGTGATGATGATGATGATAATGATGGTCATGATGATGAAGATGATGACGATGGTGATGATGATGATGATGATAGTGGCGATGATGATCAACATGATGATGATGGTGAAGATGATGGTGATGGTGATGATGTTAGTTGTAAGTCTTTAAAAGAAATAAGATAAAATAATAATTCTATGATGATGATGATGATGACGACAATGATGAAGATGATGATGATGGTGATGGTGATGATTATTATTATGATGATGACAATGAAGATGATGATGATTGTGATGATGATGATGATAATAAGATGATGATGATGATGATGATGATAATGAGTATGCCAATGATGATGATGAAGATGATGATGTGTGACGATGATGATGATGATGATGATGATGATGATGATGATGATGATGATGATGAGAATGAGGATGACGATGACGATGATGATGATGACAATGATGATGAAGAAGATGATGATGGTGGTGATTATGATGATGATGATTATGATGATGATGATGATGATTATGATGATGACGATGATTATGATGATGATCATGAGGATGATGAGGATGATGATAATGATGATGATGATGATGATGAAGAAGATGATGATGGTGATGATGATGAAGATGACGATGATGAAGATGACAATGATGATGATGATGATGATGTGTGATGATGACGACAATGATGAAGAATACGATGATGAACATGATGATGTGTGATGATGACGATGATGATGATGAAGACGACGACGACGACGATGATGATGATCATGATGAATATGATGATGATGATGGTGACAACGACGATGATGATGATGATGGTGATTATGTTAGTAACTCTTTTTAAAAAAAATAAGATAAAAGAATAGGTCTAATTAAGTATTTACCTTTCAATATATTTGATAATATTTTTCATCCATGTCACTATCTTCTTCATCTAAATCATCATATGTATCATCAGATCTAGAGTAAACATTATAAGGGTTTTCAATATCATCATCATCATCATCATTAGTTACGCTCATTGTGTCACCGTTGGTATAATATTCATTGGCATTATCTGCTACATCATCTGATTCAACCATTTATTTGACATATTCTGCTGGATCATCATCATCACCTAACTCATGTTAATCATGCTCTTCGTCATCATCTTCTTCTTCCAGAGAACCCTCTTCATTAGCATCATCTAGGTTATACTTTATCGACCTTCCCCTTGGATCATGTCTCACAACAAATGACCAACCCACTTTACCTAGAAACTCTGAGTAAAATACTTGTTCACATTGGCTTGGAAGAACATAGGGCTTAGTTCCTAACTTAAACAATATTGTATTTGCCATGGTAAATCCATTATCATGTCCAATAATAGTTCTATCGAGATCACGTTGACTCAATCGTAACCTATACCATTTGACAACAAATAGAACCACCTTAAAGGATTTAAAGTCACACTGTATAATATCTTCCAAATACCCATAGTATCGATTTTCTAATACTTTTGGATGTCTGTCACTTCTAGATGAAACATTGGTCACCTCAAAGATAACAGATATCCTACAATTCGATGTTTTCTTTGTTTCATCCAATTTTTTGATCTGATATCTACCACCATTACACACCATAGCCTTATGGTGTTTTACCTACAATAAGAAATACATGAAAATATTACACAATGATTCAGTAGTTATGTAGCAATACATGGAAAAGGACAACATGTACGTCAAAATGTAATTTTTGAAATAAAAGATTTAGAGGGATTGATTAATATGCTTTCCATTTTATCTTTTAAACGATATGCCAAATTGATTTCCCTTTATGTTATATTTCTATATCCATTGCATTGTGCTTCTTTTACCGATGTACCCACACCTTCCGATCATATCCCATGACTTGATTGTCTGCATTGTTTAATCTGTACCTTCATCTGATACATATCCATCAAAAAACATGTGTACGAGTGTCGAACACCTGACATATAGTCATCGAGAAACCTACGCCCTAGTGTCAGAAATTTGACACTTGGTCTCTCGAAAAATTGACGCCCAAGTGTCAAAAATTTGATGGCGCTAAAATAATTCATCATTGCTGTACTTTTCAATCATTGTTGTCCAACACATCTGTACAATATGTCGAAATGACATCGGATTCTATTGTTGGATTTTGGTTTAAAATCCTGTTGTGGTTCGAGGAGTCAATCCACCCATTGATACCTAAGATGATTGTTGCTGACTTTGAGATAACTACAAGAGAGATGGAATATGGGATTGGTGTAGGTGAACCTACTTATGGAGAAAATTTAGATGAATGGAAAATATCATCCCTCCAAGCATCCTTAGAACTTCATTATTGAGTAAAAGGAAACCACACACTAGTTGATACTGAACCTAGAAGTTTGGAAAAGGAACATGTCATCACACCTTCACCACATGAAAATATAGAGGTGTTTGAAAGGTATTTTAAATATTATGAGTTTTTCACTCGTAATTTTTTTTGTTTCATCCTAATATGGAAGCCACTTCTAGTGAGAAGATTGGAATTGTAGAACCTTTTAGTGTTGAGATCTAAATTTGAGAATGAGGAATTGTTATAAGAGACTTTGCATGAGCATACATGTGATCAGCTACGTGTGGATAATTTTGCAGGTGAAATTTTGGATCAACCTCATGAGAAATATAAACATGTGAAGCTTTCAAATTTACAAGTGCTTGAAGGAAGCATTGACTTGTACGATGATTTCAAAGAAATTTCTTTGTTCTAGGAAAATGATGAGTTTTCTTTTATGTGAAAAAAATTTAGATCTGATGAAGTGGTCTAATTGCATCCCACTTGGACTAGTAATCCAAGAATCCTATTCATCCATGCATTATGTGGGTAGATACATAACCGATATGGAGACCCATAGGTGTGCAAGACTTGCAGACATTGGTAAGAGTTACTTTTTCATTTGTGATGAATATATTGCAACATTTGATATTGTTATGTTATGTGAGAAATAGAAAATTCATCTATGGTTGTGATATTGTACCTTTCCTACACACTCATTCATACCTTTGGGGAATCAAGACATAACAAATGAGTGTTGTCTCATGGCATGTGATTTTTTGTGAATAATGGAGATACTATTGGGGATATTGGATTCCTCACAAAAAATTCAAGTAGGAATTGTGAACTACCTACATCATCTCTAAGATACTGAGAAGTCACTACAAAAACATGAGAAGGTTCTTGAGTACCTTCAAACTTGAAGACCACCTAATAAAGGAGTGAAGCACAAGGTAAAGTTGACAGTGGGAACACCACTTAACATGATTCCATTTTTAAAGCATCCCATTGCTTTGGGAAGAATAAACTTGTAGCCACATGGAAGACAACATTCCATTTATGACACAATCATCCTAACCATCATGCATGTAATGTCTAATCCCAATCAAAAATTAGTGGAGAGACAAGGTGGGATCAAGGTTAGTCACAACAGTTTGATGTGTTTCATGACACAAAAATAGCCCAATGAATTGAAACAAAACTTTGTAAGTAAATCTCAACTCTATAATGTTGGTAATTAATGCAAGAAGAGATGAAAGGTTGTAGGAGTAGATGCACTTCTTTCACTCAAAGAATTGTCACTTGATTTTGAAATCCAGCTAGTAGTAGAACATTGCAAAGACAAAGTTGTACATGAGTTTCTAAAAATTTAGTTCTAACATAAGTAGTTTGAAATGAAAGATGAATTCATCTCTTGGGAGAGAAAATATTTTTTTATGAAGACATTGATGGGGGATACCCATGATTCATTCCTAGTTGAGTACTCTCTTAAAATGAGAGTAAAATATCCATTAAATATATCTCAACTTTGAAAATACATGAAGAGGTTCAAACAAGAAAGTGGAAGGAACACCCATAAAATACTAAGATGGGATTCACAAAGCTCCATCTCGGCCCAATTGCATCCACAATCATCCCATCAAAGGAAATGAATGGAATCCATGAGGACAATCACTTTCCCATGTTTGATCTCCACATTGGTCATTATTAGTTTATCTTAAGGGGAGGAGTTATGCAAAATACCATTGCATGTTGTCATTGTGGACATTATGGATCCTCAGTGATAGCCACTGAATTGGATAATGCACCAATTACACTCCAGTATTGCATGTACAAGTCATGTGTGAAGCAACTTTCTGAGTACAAATTAATTTATCTTGATGACATGTTGATTTATAGCAAGACTTGAGTATCTTTACCATTTGTATATTGCACTAACATTTATAGAATATAATCTTTTGTGTGATAAGATGTCCAAACGTGAGTTTGGATTGATCGATATCATGTATCTTGGTCTTATCATTTGGTAAGGTGATGTCAAAATTCACATGCAGACCATTTAGGTGACTCTTGATTGGTCAAGGAAATTAAGTGTGTGGGGAGAATTCAGCCTCCATACTGCATTCCACATATCCATTGGAATATTTCCTTTCAAAGCATATTATCCGTATGGAGTTCTTAACCATTTGGAGTACATTTTTGGAGGTTGCAGAGTGAAAGAAGCAAGAGCTTGGATCCAAACGAATAAATACATCTTAGAGGAAATAAAGGACAAGTTGTGGATAGAATCAAATAGTCCAAATATGTGTGCGGACAACAACCAAATAGAATTAATATTCAAAGTAATTAATTTGACACAATTAATTACAATGGCACATTTAAAGTTCTAGCAAGACAAGAAAATTACCATGAAAGGAAAGATGGTTTCAAAGTTGAATTCAATGTCAGATGGTTCATTCAAAATGGTGGGGAGGATAAGAGAAGATAATTATGAGTTGGAAATACCATAAGGGAGTAGGATACATCATACATATCATGGTTCTTATCTTGCACAAGAGATTGTACCACAGGTGACACTATCAAGAAATATTCCTCCATTTGATGATGAGGCATAATTGGTTTTCCTAAGAGGATTTTTCAACATTCATAATTGTAATTGCTCGAGGACAAGAAATATCGAGAGATGAGTAATGTAATGTCCCTATTTTATAGGCTTTATGATCATTCCCCTAACTTATTATTTCCTCATGAGCCTAGGCATAAATTCATTAGGTGGTTGGCATTAAATTTTGGCACATGAACAGTCTAGGTAAATTAATTGATATTTGGGAGAATAATTTAGCCTATAGTTAGAATATTTTATTATTAATTAATTTTTTATTTTTTATTGGTTGTAATTGATCATGTTACAATGAGGGCGCACTTGGAAAAATTGATAAGATTTGGAACTATGGAAACATTTCCGAAAAGGAAGAAAGCTAGAAGGAAGGAATCCTAAGGTAAAAAGCAGTACAAAGCACATAAATAGACAAACGAGGGAATGTATGGATTTTGAAAACAAAGGCATGAAAGAAGGAAAAATAAAGAACGCAGGGTAAAATCAAAATAAAGCATGAAAATCTAGGGAAAAAGTAGAAAAGGAAACACAGAAGTAACAAAGGAACATAAATAAGAAAAATCAAGAAAGCAAAGCATAAGCTCTCAAAGCAAGCACATTCTAAACTAGCTTGTGAGGGAACATTGGCCAAGAAATATTGCACAAGAATTCATCTCTTATATAAAAAAAGGGATTGTTGAAACTCTCATATCCTTTTCCTATTTCGATATTCAATAGAGAGATCCAAACTTCTCTCACTTGGGAGATGTGCCCCTAGTCATAGCCAAAAGGTGCGCCCCAACTTCTTTTCCTGTGATATGCAGCGAGTAATGGATTTCATTGGTTGATATCAATTTGTTGTAGGTCTTGAATTCTATTCCATCCAAGTTTGAGTTTCTTCGTAGAGTTAATGAAGTCCTCCATTCGAATCTCATGGATTTGTAGTCTTTCCACATGTTGATGAGTTCTATATTAGAGCATGTTATGTACAATTTTGTTGTAAAATCTATTATAGTTCCTAATTTTTGTATATGAAATGATATTGAAATTATGAATATATTTCTGAAAATATGAATAAGTAAAGTTTTATTTTCTCAAGCATTTTCTTCACCTAGTCTAGATTTCCATGGAAAATTTCTAGTTTTTAGTGTTTATATAATTAAAGAACTTCTTCAACTTGAATATACTTCCTTTAAGTTTCTAATGCATTTTATAATTTCAATGAACATGTCCCATGTCTGAAACTAGCAATTTGTTTCCTTTAACCCATTTTTGGGAAGCTCTGAATTCAAGGTAGTTGTGTAGTCCCAAGGTGTTAATTTGCTTGTATGTTCTCCAAAAAATTTCAAAATATTACCAAACTTGTAAGTTTGACCCAAGCCTTATAGATGATAGTAAAAATAAGTTATCTTATCGTGTAGAAGTCAACATCTTTTACTTTTTGTTTTGAGGAAGTGTTGAGCAACACCTTTAGTTTGCGCATGTTACGAGGAGCCTTGGAGTAGACTTCAGCCTCAATGATGTTCGAAACATAAATGGTCCTGGTATATTTTGCACAGGATCCTGATCTAGCACAATCCTCCCTTATTCCATGGTTTATGAACTTGTCCTCTTAAATGTTTGTTAAGTGACCACTTAAACCCTTAGTTTCCATCATTGTTTTGAGTGTTTGAGAAATTATGAATTAATGACCAATGACATATTATTGAATCATTACAATGCTATTGATTGGACCATTACATAACCCCCACATCACTTAACCAATACACAATCACCATCTTCACCATTTCTAAACTCAACATGAAACTTTGCAAAAAATTGTTTTGTGATATGTATATAACCTCATGCATGAGCTTACATTCCTTCATTACTATGGGTAGGAATTAGATAGTAAAAAATAACAAAGAGAGGTAAATTTAAAATGTTTTGAGGCTCTACAAAATTTATCCAAAACCTAAAGTTTAATAATTCAAATACATAAATAGATGAATCACTTAAGGTTTAATTAATTAATTTCTTGATCCATTGAATTCTACAAATGTATTGTGATGTTTGTTTGTGTTAGAAGTTTGGAACCCGATATTTTGGGAGGAAACTCCACTCATAATGAAGGGAAAGAGAAGAAACTTTGATGAGTAGAAAAGAATAGAGAGTTACTCTATAAATAAGATGGAGGGAGTTAGCTCTTAACAAGCACCGAGAGGGATCCAATTCCTTGAGTTGTAAACATTTTTTATCTTCAATTTTTTTCAAAAATTTACACATTTGATCCCTCTCTTGCTTTATAGATTTGAGTTTAAGTTTTACTATTTTTATTTTATAGGCCAACATTGTTCTTTAGTGGGTTGTAGAGCACCTAGCTCCTCTAGGTTCAATAATGTTTGGAAAGTAAAATCCCTTAAGTTAAACAGAAAAAATAATTAGATTAAAATGAGTGCACACAGTAAGGAAATGCTACTCGGAATCAACACTAAGGGACTTGTCTCAACCAATTAACTTAATAGAATTGATAAAACTGAAAACTATAATAAATATTTAATTAATTTACTTATTTATGAGGAGAAAGAAATTTAAGATTAAATTTAAATTTAAAAAAATAGTAAAACAAATTTGAAAAAATGGAACTTAAGTGAAGAGGTAAACTTAGACAATGGAACTTAGGAGAAAAGATAAACTTACAAAGAGAAAGGGAAGGGAAAGGAGGGGAAAATAAAAATAAAAATAAAATTATTATTTAAATATATCAATAAAATTATTCTAGTGAGAGGCCCTTGACTAATTACTCTACCAATAATGTGCCAAAATAAATGCTTACCACCAAAACAACCCAACCCAATATGGGGGAGATGGTGTAATGTTCTTAGGTAGGCATGAATTATGAGTAGACATTAATTGTTTTAATTACTTTTTATTTTTGGTAACCTTAAGTTATGTTGCTACAACATCTCCCCCCATACTTAGTTGTAGAGCTGCATGGAAAGTGAAATCCCTCAAGTTAAACAAAAAAAATTAATTCGATTAAAATGAGTGCACAAAGCAAGGAAATGTGAAGTTCAAATTAGAGTTTTTAAATTGAAAACTATTTTTTTTATTTGCTAGAATCTCAGTTACTTGAGGGTGTGGCCTTTGGTCTAAGAAACCATGGGCTAGGGGCATTTAAGCCCTCAAAATAATGGGGGATCATCCCTCAAATGGTTGGGTTTTTCACTTGAGAAAGTGACCTTTGGTTGAAGGTACACACTCTAGGTAACATGAGTCTTCAAATATTTGGATCTTTGGGTGTCTACTCCTAACTAACATACCACTAAAAGACATTGATATAACATCTTAAGGAAATGAACTAACTAAAATTGATAAAATTGAAAACTATTGTTAAATATTTAATTTATTTACTTGTTAGGAGGAAAAATAAATTTAAGATTAAATTTAAATTATGAAAATACTTGGACAAAGCTGAAAAACGGAACTTAATGAAAAGATACACTTACACAAGGAAAAGGGAGGAAACCAGTGGAAAATAAAAGAAAAGTAGTATTAAGATATATCAATAAAATTATATGAAAAACGAGAGGATTGGGATGGGTTAAGAGGGTCAGATGAGAAATAAAAAAAATATGTGGTCCTAACATCTGTTTCGATTGATATTAATATTCAAAAAATAAGGGAATAATTGAGCCAATATTTTTCACAATAGTTGTCTGTGATGAAAGGGAATAACTGCAGCAATCTTCTTCGCAATTT
>LPNX010770868.1:17026-48855 GCA_001517045.1 Pseudotsuga menziesii
TGTTATACCAGATTCATCCATAACGGCCTTAATCCATTCGTTCTTTATTAAAAGGCACAGGCCTAGGATCAGTGGAGAAGATGTCGCAGACGCCGTAGATCAATGCAGTGACAAATTAGGTCGAATCGCAAAGTGGTTACAGCGCGCAACTGCCCTGATCTCTTCTACTTTACAAGCGAAGACGATGAAGAGGAAATGGACGACAAAGAAAACGAAAGGGAATATGATAAATATAGATCAAGAAAAGAAATCAACAAACAAGTAGGAGGGGAACCTGTAGTTGCTTTGCGTGATATTCTTGAGGGACTCGTCAACGAAGGATATGTAAAAGGTTTGAAGGAAGACTTGGTAGGAGAATACACAACTCGACTAACTTGTAAAACATGCGGCTTTTGCTCTGTTAGTCATACAAAAGACACCATTGCAGCATTCGGTACTCCAGATGGCCAGACGAATTTTTTTGACTACCTTAAACTCCATTCATCACAAGCTCATGAATTTGAATTACATGGACATCTGAATAATGTAGTTCTGCATGATGATAATTACACTACGAGATTTATGAATATTCAGCATCTATTCACATTTGCACAAAGGATTACCAGATTAAACGAATCCGATTACTGTCCATTGCATCATTTTGAACATTCTAAATTGGACGAAGAAATTTCAAAATCGAAGAAAACAAATTCTTGTCAGGAGTACCACGTGAGATTTCGCACTACAATCGACAATTTTCCACATACATTGATTGCTGATATCGATTACGTTGAATGCCTGAGGTTTATTAGTATTGATGAGTTTATTGATCTCAGCGAACTGGCGGAGACTGCTCCAACGACGAATACCAAGTATCAGCTCGTAGTTGTTGTTGAGAAGGTTGATCAGGGACGTCATTGTTTGGCATATGTAAGAGCTTCCAAGTATGTAAATGGAAATCCATCCCTCGCCGCTAATATTGATATGGAGAACATGTGGTACAAGCTGAATGATCACGAGCTGGAGTTAGTGCCATTTTCTGAGATATTCAATGCACCCGAGCACAGTCTGCTCATCTATACGAGAAGCCATATCAGCACCAGAAAAATGAAGAAAAAAAAACACTCATAACCTTCTCTTTAGACCTGAGACCTTAGGCCACTTTATTTCTTGAATCTCTGTAGTGATCACTTTTATTTTGCAAACAAGTTAGTTAATGAGCATATAAATTGTCGTTTGCTGAAACTTGGTGTTTCACTCCATAGTTTGCACCCTCTTGGTGTTTCACTCTATAATATGCACCCTCTCCTCCAAGGTCTTTTAATATTCGTCGTTGGTGTTATATCCTCTCCAATCTCATTCTACATCTTATGTTCTGATAAGCCTATTTTTTCATTAAAAAGTATAAGATTATAAAACAAGTGGAATAAGCAACAAAGTTGTTTAGTACCTGCCTCCTAAGAAGAGATTGAAAATATATAGCAATAGGATAATTTTGCTATAAAAATATATGATAAAACAAATATAATTACAATTTGAAAGAAATTAAAACAAAAATGAATTAAAAAATGTCCATTTAAATAAGATATAGGTTATTGCAATGTAGCATATTCAAGCTTCCTTACATACTTCTAGTAATATTCTTGACTTATGTTATAAAAATATGCAAGTTTCTTTATAGACTAGCATAAATAGGAAATGAGAAATAATAGCTTATAAGACTATAAATTAATATCATTGTTCTGAGAATAGTTTATTTATATTTTATTATAAATTTATAATGTTATACTAATATGCAAGTTTTTTTTATAGACTAACATAAATAAGAAATGAGAAATAATAGCTTATAAGACTATAAATTAATCTCATTGTTGTGAGAATAGTTTATTTATATTTTATTATAAATTTATAATTTAAATTTAAAATAAATTTAATTATTTTAAATTGAAAAAAAATATTTTTTAGTTAAATATTTTGAATAATGGATTTTCCAAGAATAAAGCATTACTATAAATTACTATATATTACTATATATAATAATGAGTCGTAAAGGAAATAAAGAAAGCATTAATATATATAGTAATGCTTTGTTTATTTGTATTAAACAAAGCATTACTATATATAGTAATGAGCCTCTTGGAGATCGTGATTCTTCCATAGTTCACTTAGACATCATCTAAGCAATCTACAATGCCAACCCTCGATGGCACAATCACAAAACTCCTTGTCCACCTTTCTAGGAATGACCAACCTTTCTTTTTTGAATGAATTTGGACAATGGATCCATCCTCTTTGTAGAGCGGATGATTCCTTGCTATTTCCTTCTTCTAAGGTGCCATGTTATCCACTCCATGTCCAAAGTGGACTCATTGTGCAATCCACCCATTTGTCTACTAATTTTTTGTAACGCTTGACCTTTGGATCCACCTATCCTTTCAATCACGTGCTCATGCCTACGGTGTCACAATTGTCTTATTTGTTCAATAGTGCAATTGTCTTGCTTGAATTATTTTCAAGGCATTGCTTACCTTTCTTGTGTTGCACTTCACATTGAGCATTTGTTCATCCAATTTGCAGTGTACATCCAACTTCTTAAGCACTCCTTCTAGTGGACTAAGGTGTTGGACCCACAAAAGCATTGTTGCTTATACATCCATATTGAAGCAAAGAATTTCAATTGTCCAAGTCAATATATGGTATCTAAGAAACCCAAAATAACAACCCTCATCTAGCTCTCATACTTAGTCGAATTGCTTTTTCAAGCTATTTAACTCCCTATGCTCTAGTTGAAGAGCCCAATAGGAAGGAGGTGAGAGATTTTTAATAAATCCCTAACCTTATTTGAACATGCCTCATACCTTAATTAGGTTATGATAATTATGCATTATGGGTAGGCATATCATTTTTTTCAATGTCACCATTTAAAATACCGGAAGAATATTGGAAATAACAGTGCGTAAAAGTTTGGTATATTTAAATTTAATTTTTAGAGATTTTCTAAAAAAATTTAAATACTATAATTCTTTTAACATACATACTTAAATAATATAAAACTCCTTAACACAAGATCTAAACACTGTAAAAACATACATATCAAATAGACATACATGCTCAAATAACTTGACTTGACTTGACTTAACTTTACAGTTCAAATCTGTGCAGGATTCAATATTGAGTTCAAATTTGTGCTACACTTAAACCATGAATTTCAGTGTTTGGATGAGAAGTTAGGAATCTGCTCATTCAATCCATTTTAACGCCCATTCCAATCTTTCAGCGTCCTTTCTTTCGATTCCAACGAATTTTCAAGAAATAATTCCTGAGTTATCAGTCCTTTATGGAGCACTTTGCACTGAGATAATGTCTGGTTATTTATGTTCTAATAAATCTCAGAAACCTATTGTCAGTTAATAAACATTCTACAGGTGTACAGGTGTATATGAGCAGAAATCGTACAGGTGGTGCAATATAGACACGTTCCTTCCTTGCTACCTTCCACGCTACACCCTGCAGTCTACCGCCGCCAATACCCAACAATATATCGTTACACCCTCCTTCCACATATGTTCAATCAAGTTAATTCAATTCCTTGTCATTCTCAATATTCTCATTTAAAATTCTTGCAAAATCAGCTGGAAATCATGGTTTCTTCTTCGGTTTCTAGGTTATTAACTCGTTTTTCTGTCGATTTCCTGAAGAATGCTTGATATGCACAAGCGCGCACAGGCATCATCGGCACCGTCTCCCAAGGTATCATATAACTACGCCATTTCAATTCTAATTTCAACTAAAATACATTGATTATCCTGCTAACAGCATTATTTTTTGTCATAGAGCAAAGGCTTTTCAAACATGAACACAATATTGCAGGAAATCCTCTGCTGGGCACCTCCTCTAGAATTATAACAGAGGCCGAATTCGATGACAAACCGGAGGCTCGCGAATTTGGGATGCCGCCAATTACCGAACTTGCAACAGTTGGAGAGGTCAATTTCTTATTAATATTTAGGTCATACAATACTACATGTAAATCTCAATTTCAATATTTATTTGAATAATTTGTTGTGGGCTTTGCAGGTGTTTGAAGCGGTGGCACACAACATTCCCGCAAAGCGTGTCGAGTAGAGCGATATAAGTGCTGCTCAAAGCGCGGAGAGTCGGATGATGGGGCAGCAAGTTCCGGGAGGACCTGCTTCTACCATGCAGTCGGCTTTGAATAATTCTCAAGTATTGGATCCACCCACAATTGGAGAAGCATTGATGGTAATTTAGAGTTTCTGGGTACCCATTTTCTGCTCATGTTGTTACAACAATTGCTTTTGTTAACTGGGATGGTTTGGAAATCGATTTTCTTTGGAAAATAGTTTAGTTGTTCTGAAACTCCAGTGTGGTTTTTATTGCAGGCTGCTTCAGAGCGGTTGCCGACTGATAAAGTTGTTACTCAGGCAGACGCACAGAGAGTGAAGAGAGTGGAAAGCAAGAATGACCCGTTTGGCAGGCTGCAGGAAGGGGGAATAGGAGAGACCATGCAAGCTGCAGCGGATTTCAATGAAGCCCAGGGGTTCACAGGGAATCCTTAAAGTCTCGATAGCTATTTATATATGTATATGGTTTGCCTGTGAGAGATTTCATGCTGCAAGTGAAGATTTTGTTGACATAATATTCCTGCAAGTGAAGATTTTGTTGACATAATATTCCTTACTGCTTAAGAGATAAGCACATGACAATTGTCGCATGGAGTTGGGTGGGAACGATCCCATAACAGTTGGCTCCGATGGTACCACTTGTACAGATGGCAATATAATTTTTATTTTTTTAATTTTATTATTATGACGTCATGTTGCCACATGTCAACTCAAATCCAGATACCAAATTCCAAAGCTTACATCATCTTCTATCCACCAATCAGCTGTTTACAAAATAGTTTTTTTAACAAAATTAAAAAAAATATTTTACAAATCCCTAAGTTATAGTTTACAAAACAGATTTTAATTTTTTAAACCTACATCAAAATAGAGCAAGTCAAAAGAGTTTGACTTGCAATTGATTACAATATACCTGCTGAGGCAGGTATAATAATATAAATGAGGGTTTTCATTACATGACAGAATTCAAATTGTTATGGTAAAAAAATATAAATTAGGGTTTTCATTACATGAGAGAATTCAAATTGCTATTGGTGCTGTATTTGAATACTATATAGTTAAAAAAATATAAATGAGGGTTTTCATTACATGATAGAATTCAAATTGTTATTGGTGTTGTATTTGAATAGTGTAGGGTGTTGTATTTGAATAGTCTACACTATGTGAAAATCATGGATAAAATTTATTTTCTCTTTAACTATTAATGATTCCTTTTGGTATTTGCAAGTTGGCATTTATCTATAACTAAGCCATAATTTAGTGGTTTGAAATGACTTAATTATCAAACTATCCAATTGTCTAGCGAATCCCATTAGAAGATCTTATTTTGTAGATGTTCTTTGTATTTTAAACCATTTTTTCTTCTAAGAAAATAAAGACCTATTACATAGCATCTTCATGATTTGAAATGATATTTGGATTTATTTAGTATCTATTTAATATTGCCATAACTATTTGAAACACCATCCAATAAGCTAAAAGAATCACTCTATTAGATTTTTGTATGCATGAGAGTGTTTCTCCATTGAGCTATATAAATATATTTATTAACACGAATTATCTAAATATGAATTAATTTGATATTGATTTCATCATTCTATTCAATATTAAAAAAGAAAATTAAAGATCCTATGAAGAAAGGTTTATGCAAATCATTGTTGAAATATTGTAACTTCAAGGGACATTCTAAATGTATTTTGTCCATGTACCTTAAAGGAGATGTTACTACTATCATTGGTCATAGAGTCATGAGGTAAAGCCTCCATTGTAAGCTTGGTCATTAGTACCCCAATGAATAATATAAAATATTGTTTTGAGTCTTCCTAGCTGAAGTTGGCGAGATACTTTAGTGGGGCCGAATTGTTTAGGCTAAAAGTTAGTTGACATAATGTGTATAAACATAGGAGTCTTTTTCCTCATTATAACACAAACTCTCTCACTTGAGTGGCGCATAGGAGAGAGAGTGAGCTCAACAAGGAGGAGAATAATTGTTTTTGGGTTTTATCTTATACATTTTATATAGGGGAAGTTTTGTTGGGTTTTCTTCCCCTTCAGGGTTTCCCACAATAAATAATGTGTCGATCTTGTGATTCTACATATGCTACTCTTGTGAATTTGGATTAAACACTAATGATATCTAGTCTAACATATGAAATATTAACGTGGAATTTGAGCCATCAACCACAAATGATTTTAAGGATCCATACTTATTTAAAAGTGTATAAATGTTGGCGAATCTTACAAATTCTTAAAACACCAACTATAAAATGTTTGGTGAATATTTTAATTTCCAAGGATTTTATATCATTTATATAATAAATTAGAGATTTTTAGGGTGAAAAAAGTTTACCCCATCAAAATTGGGTGAAATAGGCCTTCAAAATTTGCAAAATGACGAATCTTTTATTGGGAAACCCCCCTAAAAATAGCTCATGGAATAATTTTTTTCCTTAAAATATCCTTGAAGACAACTTTCACAAGTTGAAACTCTCTCTCTCCCTTGAAAAGAAATTACATTTTTTTGTAAAGTTTGGAATTTGGAAGAAAGGCTTGCATTGAAAGTTGTGCCTCCCTAGAGCACATTTATTGAGCCCACGACCAAAGTTTTTCGGTGGTTGAATCTCAAGGAAATACAAACACTAGTTTGGACCTCAACCAGAAAATTGGGAAAAAAGAATGAGAAATTCTACATAAATCGGAACCTCGCAAGTAAGATTTGAAGGGTGAAGATTTGGAATCTCCATAAATTAGTTACACCAAGCAACTTTCCTTATTCAACTACATCTCATCATAAGTTCATCTTTTCATTTTGAGAAATTTCAATTTTTAGTGACCTCCTCGACACGATGGCCCCGAGCACTAAGCTTGAGGACAAGATGGAAGGCATATACAACTTTCTAGCATTGAAGTATAGGATTGGTCTCATTCTGAAAGAGAATGGCTTTGAGAGGTAAATAAATGATGAAGTTTCACATCCAAAAGAAGATGAAGCTAAGGAGAAGCATTAACAAGACTTAATCAAGAAAATGAGGATCATTGTTGATTCTATCAAATATCACATTAGAGGAAATTTCAACTCAAAATTGTCCTCCTAAGCAAAATTAATAAAATAATAGTTTAAATAATAAAATTTTATTTATTAACTTTGGAGGAAGAAAAGAAAAAAACTACTTTTTTTGTTTGTATTTTCCACATATCTCGCTGTGTTTTTACTCAAATTTCAATCGGGAGAGATCATTGGATGCGGAATAAAATTTCTCATCCAACAAGTACCCACTCAGAATACTTTTGACAGACTCCACTACACCAAAAACAAGAAATAAATGAAAAAACATAGAGAAATATGTCGAAAATAGAAACAAAAAAGTAGTTTTTTTATGATACCTATCCCTAAATTTATATTAATTTTTTTTTTAAGACCTATATGGTATTTCAAATTTAAAGAAATTTTATTAGATAAAACATGATGACATAGAATTTCAATTAGAGTTAAAAGGCCCATTTCGAGTTGAAATTTCCTCTAATGCTTGATCCCTCAAGTGTCATCTAAGAATACACCAAAGGAAATATATCGTGGACTTTCTAGAATGTATGAGGGAAGGAACATAAAGAGAAAGATGAATTTGAAAGCTCAAGTAAAGAGCACCAATATGAGTAAAGGAGAATCAATTCAAGATTACTTAATAGGGGTCTCCCAGTTCAAGGAACAACTAAGTGCTATTGGATACACCCTTGATGAGGATGAACTAGTTATGACTACTCTCAATGGTATCACTAGACCTTGGGACTCATTCATATAGACTCTATGTTCCATAAAAGAAAGTATTAAGTTTGACATAACATGGGAAGATTGGATTCAAGAAGAATCTAGAGTAGCTAATAGAGAATCTCTACTTAGAAAATATGATGAGGCTCTATCCATCCATACTAAAGGAATAAAACAATCAAACTTCAAGAAGGGTAATCATAAACCTTCAAACAAGAAGATTCAAAAGGAAAGAGTAAATCAGAACAAAGATTACTGAAAGGATCAATGCTACATCTGTCATAAGATATGACACCTTTCCATAGAGTGTCTAGCACCAAATAAGAACAACAACAACAAAAAAACATGCCCATTTGGCTAAAGATGAGGATGAATAAGAAGAAAGCCCTCGAAAGAGACTCACAAAAGAAGAAGATGTAGAAGAATGTGTACTATTATCTTCAAACTCTAGGTATGTAACAATTGGAGAAGATATATGGCTCATTGATAGTGGTACTTTAAATCACATGACACAGAAGAAGAAATCTTTCTCAATACTTGAAGAAAACAACTCTCCCCAGAAGGTATCATTAGGAGATGAGTATCAATATCCCATCAAAGGTATTGGTGAATCAAGCTACAATCTTGACTTTGGGACTTCCATGAAGATGAAAAAAGTACTATATGTAATAGGCTTTGAAAATAACTTACTTTCCATATCATCTCTAGATAAGAAATGAGGTATTTTTTCTTTTATAGATGGACAAGTACTTATGTGGTTCAAAGGAAAGACACTTGAAGATGATGTGGTCATTGGTGAGGAAAGAGGACTGTATAAACTCAAAGGACATCCAATGGCATCCCTTATCCATGAGACTAGTAACTCAAGTGAACTATGGAGTATGAGGCTTGCTCACATCAACTACAAAGCACTTACCTATATGAGAAAGGTAGTAACAAAGTTACCATATATAAAGACTGATCATGAGGGAACTTGCAAAGGATGTGGAAGAGGAAAGAACAACAAAAATCCCTTTCTGAAAACTGAAACAAAGACTAAAGGTACATTGAAATTAATTCATTCTGATGTATGCTGTCCTATTCCATCAATATCGTTAAGTGGATATGAATATTATGTCACTTTTTTTATGACTGTGCAATAAAAACATAGATATACTTTTTGAAGAACAAAAGTGAAGTGTTCCAGAAATTCAAGGAATTCAAACCCTTAATAGAGAACTATTCAGAAAGAAGAATCAAGACAGTGAGCTCATATAATGGTGGAGAATACACTTCAAAATAATTTGAAGCATTATGCAAGGAGGAAGGAATCAATAAGGAACTATCCACTCCCTATAATCCTCAATAGAATGGTGTTGCAGAAAGAAAGAATAGAACCATCATGGAAGTAGCAAAAACAATGATTCATGATGAAGACCTCCCCATGCACTTGTAAGATGAAGTAGAAAGAACAACCATATATGTGCAAAATAGATTATATCAGAGTGTTATTGGATTCAATACTATTGAAGAAATGTATACAGAAAAGAAACCTGAAGTGAGACATCTCAAGATATTTGGTTGTTCAGTATATGTACATATTATGAAAGATAAGAGAACCAAGTTGGATCCTTCTGGAAGGAAGGGAATATTTGTTGGATATTGTAAAGTCCCCAAATCCTTCAAGATATACGTTTTAAAATTTTGTCTTATCGATATTATTAGGGATGTAACATTTGATGAAGAGACAACTCTTAAGAAATACAGAAGGTGTAAGCTTGAATAAGTACATGAAGAGGATGTACCTCCAAGAATGATAGAAGTTGAACCATCTCTTGAAATGGTAGCATTTGAATATCATGATATGATAAACCATCAAGGATTCCCCTACTCTTGATATCTCTCTCGATAGAAAACCTGCTTGGGTAAGAGAAAACATACAAAAAATAGAGAGATATGGAGCTCTAGAAGGATCCACAAGAACACACAAAAGATCAACGCCATAATCCAGTTATGTATCTTTGATGTATGACCTTTTAGAGGAATAACCCATGAGCTATTAGGAAGATACATAGAAGAAAGAGTGGGTGGAAGCAATGACAAAACAATGCTGATAAATAATGAATAATGATGTTTGGGACATAGTACCCAAACCAGAAAACAAGAGTGTGTTATCTTCGAAACGGAACTACAAGATAAAACATGTTGTTGTTAGAAGTATTGAAAAGTACAAGCCAATATTTGAGGCTAGACGATTCTTTCAAAAAGAGGGGATTGATTATGAAGATACATTTGCTCCAGTAGAAAGGTACACTTCAATTAGAACCATCACGACAATTTCTTCCATGATGAACTGGGATCTACACAAGATGGATGTAAAGACTTCCTTCCTAAATGGTATGATTGAGGAAGACATTTATATCAAATATATAGAACAATTTGAAGTTGGAGACAAAGTGAATCATGTATGTAAGTTGAAAAAGGATTTGTATGTACTGAAGAAATATCCTTGAATTTGGTATGGTAGAATATATAGCTTCTTGACAAGATTGGGATTTACCAAGAATAAATCTGATCGTCACCTTTACATGAAGGTTATGGATGATGAACCTATCATACCATTATTGTGGGGATCCACCATGATCTAATGATTTAGTAAGAAACAATCTAGTGTTTCTCTTCACACAGATGAAGGAGAGTGCATAGAAGCTTGCTCTGCTAGTTGTGAAGCGATATGGGTCCGGAAACTAATGTCAGGACTATTTGACATGGATTTGGATACCACAATAATTCTTTGTGACAACTGGAGTTGCATAAACATGACAAAGAATCATGTGTTCCATGATAATTCAAAGCACAAATAAATATGATATTTTAATATAAGGGATATGGTACAAAAGGGATCTATAAAGATTCGGTATGTGAGTACCAATGAACGGTTTCTTGATGTGATGAATAAGACTTTACCTCGATTAAATTTTGAATATTTTCATTACAATATTGGCATGATTCCATGAAGGTGGGTACCACTTTTTGGCAAAATTTGGCGATGAAAACCTGATTTTTTACTCATGTGCTATATAGAAGCCCTCAAAACGCATATATGCCATGTGAATTTTGACTTGAAGTAAGAAAAAAAAATTGTAGAATATTATGTTGGATTACCAATGATATATTTTTAAAAATATTCCAATGTCATTTAATGTGTGAAAATTTTCATTTAATGAAGTTTGTGACCTTAAAAAATTGAAGAAGTTAATAAGTGGCTCGTGTCTAGCCCCAATAATTCAATATTATATTAATAATTAAAAAACAATATATATATATATATATATATATATATGACCATGATCTACACATAATGTACTGTGGTATGCATACTTTTTTGTTAATTTATTTCACAATATGCAATTATTTATTATTTTTCGAAAGTGACCACATGATTTCAACCTCATTTTATACACATGTGTTTCCACCCGAGCTTTTTTTTTCACTATTTTCAAAATTGAAAAACCAAATACACCCTTTTGAATAGGACACATGGATGTGTGGGTTGTGCATTTTTACAAAAATTTCGGATGTATATATTTTACCCTGCATATTTTTCTTTGAGCTACTTCAAAGTTGTTGTCTAGTTTTCTAAGTGTATGTTTTAGAACTTATTAAAAAAACCCATACGAATGTCAAAATGCATACATTATATCTTAATGGATAGATGATTCGGTGACAAATCTATCGCTATGAACTACGCTCAGTTCTGTGGTATGAATGGTAGCATTTACACCCCTAGAAGACATAGAGAAACATTGATGTTATTGAAAAAGGGAGAAATATCTGTTTCTCAGGCCCTTGATCAAGGTATTAATATTGATCGAGGTATTTAAATACATCAATTGAGGTTTTGTCGAAAGCTCGATTGAGGTTTTATTAAACCGTTGATTGAGGGTTTGATAAACCCTCGATCGAGCTATTATTAAACACTTGAAAAAATATTTGTACATGACTACCAATTATTAGAATAATCAAACCATAGTTACCTACCTTAGACATTAATTAAATCATTTTTGGCTTATTACCTAGTCTCCTAGATTCCACTCTATGCTAGTTTCCTTGTACATGACTTAGAAGTCAACACTTGCTAAAAATGAGTCATGGAGAACTTGGGAAACTTCGTGGAAACCATATTTACCATGTCTGCTTTATTCCATGTCCTCCAAAGTGCATATCTTCTTTTTTTGAAAAGCTACCTGTTTTATTGAGAATTAAGGGAAAAGGAAAAGCTAGACTGGGTGTAGTTGACTTGACTTGTTTTTTTCCCACATCATCCTCCCTCCTTTTCTCCCAATAAAAGAATGCATAATTTGTATTTCCATCCCTCATTAGCTTTCCTACTTGAATTATCCAATTCGTGAGAATCTTGGTGGATTTGGAAACTGCTTTATGCACCTATGGGGGATTTGACTAGATTTAGTAAGCCTACTTTTTGACCTTTTCGAATGGAATCCTTATGCATTCTAATATATCATGTAATTATATATTATAGTAGCCTATTACTTCACAAGTTTGGATATTGTACACTTATTGAATGCATATTAGCGTTATGCTCCAATTTTAGTCTCCTTTGATGTTAATTTTGCATGTTTGATTAGCAATTTTGTGAGTGTAATTGTTCTATATCTTGGGTTCAATTTCCACATGCTATTAGAGCCTTTGTATATTAATTTCTCTCCTCCCATATTGTTATTCCAAGTTTGATATATTGACAGGGAGGATATTCTACTGACTGAAGGGCACAGTTTATGAGCTATGGACCAATCTCAGAAGATCATCTTAACTCCATTCAATTTATTTGAGTGGAAAGCTGAGATAGAGATATTATTGAGAGAGAAAGGTATCTACACAGTTACTATGGAAACTAAGGTAGAGCCCAATGCAGCTGCAGAGAAAATCAAATGGCATGATAGGAGGGATGAAGCCTATGGTCTTTTGTGTCTGAGCATTTCAAGAGGCCTCGTCTTCCATCTTGATGGATTGACATCACTGAATGAAGTGTGGGAGAATCTTGTAGAGATTTTTTGTAAGACAGATGAGATGAGAGGATCAAAAATCGAGAATGAGGTGATCTCCTTGAGTCTCAGTAGCTTTGAATCCTTGCAACTCTATTTTTCCAAGTTTAAAGCCCTTATTGTGCAGCTAAAATGGTATGGGATAGAAAAGAAGGAAGAGAAGCTAGTTTTTTCCATACTCTCAAAGCTTGGCCCTAAATATTTAGTGTTTGTTTTGACCTTCCATGCCACCAAGTTGACAGCTTAATCTTGGAATATTCCTAAGCTTGCAGAGTTCATGGAATCCCTTACACATGAACAAGATAAGTTGGTGATGATGGGCACCATCAAACCTTCCAAAGAGCAATATTTGGTTGCTGGAGATTCAAGGGTGGATTCAAAAAGCAAGAAAAAAGATAAAAATACACCTGAGTGAAAGAGAGACAAGAACAAGTATTAAGAGGAGCCCGAAGGTTCCCAGAAGAAGAATAGCAAAGGAGAAATGAGCAAGTGAGCATATTGCAGTAAGGGCTATTGGCCTAAAAGATCTTGTATGAAGAAGAAAATAGACATGTTTACCCAACTCCTGGAGAAGAATAACATCTCCCTTCTTGATTTCTCAAAGAATAGGGAAGGAGGATCAAATTCGGAGGACAGAGAGAGAGTGCATGCCTTGTTTGTTGGCACATCAAGCTCACCTAGCTTCATCAGAGACTCTGGAGCTTCTAGACATATGGTTTCAACAAAAGAGGCATTCTCCTCTCTTGACATGTCAAATGGTCCACCAACAGCTTTGGGAGATGACTCTCTCACTAACAGTTTGGGGAAAGGAAGGATGGATCTTAACCATGGTAACTTCATTAATGTGTTATATGTTTCAGGTCTTGCCTCTAATCTCTTGTCAGTGTATCAGATGACTCACACTGGGTTTCCAAAGAATTTCATCTTCTCCACTGATGATGTTGAAATCGCTGATATTTCGAATGGTAAATTCATAGAAAAAGGTGTTGTTGGACACACTTCGAAGGTATACATGTTTTCCCATTTTCTACCCTACTCAAACCCCTCTACTCTTCTGATCCACGCTAATGAGGAAAGAAAGCTTTGGCGTGAAATATTTGGCCATCTTAACTACAATTATCTTTCTGATTTGAGTGAAAAATATATGGTCATAGGGTTACCAAAGATCAAGTTTTCCAAGGGATTCTGTCAAGGTTGTATCCTAGCAAAACACCTAGAGCACAAATTTGAGAAAGCTAGTCATGAGAGAACCTGTGCACCTCCTGAGTTGATCCACAATGACATTTCTGGTCCATTTCCTCATATGTCCATGATTCAAGCAAATATGCACTAACCTTCATAGATGACTTTTCTAGGTATTGTTGGGTTTACTTCCTAAAGCATAAGTCTGAAGTTTTTGACCTCTTCAAAGTCTTTAAAGCCTTGGTTGAAAACCAGTCTAAGAGGAGACTCAAGATCCTCAGATCTAACAGTGGTGGTGAGTATGTCAAGTTTGAGGTCATTCATTATTGTGAATATGCAGCTATTCAGATGCATCATTCGATCCCTTACACACTACAACAAAATGGTGTTGTTGAGAGAAGGAACAAGTCACTGAAGGAAATGGCAACCTGCGTGATGGAGGCTAAGAATTTTCCACCAAAGTTTTGGGCCGAGGCTATAATCTATGCATCCTAAATATAGAATATGGTGCCTCATAATCAGCTTGATGGTATGACTCCTTTCAAAGCTTGGAGTGGGCACAAGCCAAATGTGACCCAATTCAGGATTTTTGGCTCAAGGGCTTGGGCTAGAATTCCATCTGAAAAAAGAAAGGCTTTGCAGCCCCAAAACCAAGAGTGCCTATTTGTTGGGTATTCTGAAGATTCAAAAGGGTACAATCTAATCAACTTGAGAACTAACAAATATTTCATTAAAAGAAGTGTTCAGTTCCAAAAAGAGCCTTTAGTAGCCGTTGAAGTTGGAGAGTCTTCTTCACCACTAGATCCATTGATTGTAAGTGGAGAGACTAATGAGTTTGATGATTCTGATATGTCTAATAATGATGATTTGATTTTATATCCTGACATTCCTACACGACCAAAATCGGTAGCAAATATTGTTCATGGTTGGGGAACTAGCTGGAAATCCTAGTGACACTAGGAGGACTAGATATCAGCTTGAGAGTTCCCTTTGTGTGAAAGATCCTTTATTTGATGAGAAGTACTATCTCATGGTTGAATCATAACCATGGACATATGAATACACAGCACATGATCCAATATGGAAAACATCCATGAAAGAAGATTTCAATTCGCTGCAAAAGAACAACACTTGGGAACTCGTTGATCTTCCCCCAGGGAGGAAGCTATTTCAATGTAAGTGGGTTTTCAAGACTAAGTTTACTAATGATGGTTCACCTTTGAAATATAAGGAAATATTGGTATCCAATGGATACTCACAATTACATGGTATTGACTACAATGAAACCTTTGCACCAATGGCAAAGATGGACTCAATAAGCCTAGCTTTAGCCATCGCAGCTTCAAAGTAGTGGGAGGTACATCACATGGATGTGAAGTGTTATTTCCTAAATGGAGATCTCACTGAAGATATATACATGCAGTGACCTGAAGGGATTGTTTCTAATCCATATTTAGTTTGCAGGTTAAAGAAATCATTGTATGCGCTCAAGCAAGGCCCCAAGACTTCGTATGCCAAGATTGATGGCTTTATGTTGTCATTGAGTTTTGTTCGATCCAAGTCTGATGATAATGTTTATTTGAAGCTGATTCATGGTTCTTTGATGATTATTGTATTGCATGTGGATGACCTTATAATTGTAGGAAGTTCAAATAAAGGGATTTCCTCCTTGAAGGATGCAATGAACCATGCATTTTCTATGACAGATTTGGGATTGTTGAGCCAACTTTTGGGTCTCGAAATTGCTCAATCCCAACATGGAATAAAAGTACATCAGTCCAAGTGTGCCTTATATTTTCTAAACAAGTTCAACATGAAATATTGCAATCCAAGGAAGACTCCCTTTCTTTCAGGAGTTAATCATGAAGAAGCAGGTTCTTCTCCTATGGTAAATAATACATTGTATACGAAATTGATGGGTGTTTTCTTTATCTTACACACACTCGAACTGATCTATATTATGCAGTTAGTGTGGCTTCAAGATACATGGATCAGCCTCATGAGATCCACTAGAGGTCATCCAAAAGGATCCTAAACTTTGTTCAAGGAACAAGAACTCATGGGATCTTCTACAAAGCAAAATATGATCTTGATTTAATGGGGTTTACTGATAGTGATTGGGTAGTTGAAAACATAGATTAAAATTCAACATTAGGATATGTGTTCATGCTTGTATAAGGACCAATCATCTTTTCAATCAAGAATTAGAGTGCCATATCACTCTCATCTACAGAAGCAGAGTATAGAAGAGTTGTAAATCCAACAATTCAATGTTTATGGTTGCAGGGAGTATTTGGAGAATGTGGCTTCGAATCAGATTTTCCAACCATTGTCTACTGTGATAATCAGAGCACCACTCAAATTTGCAATGATCCAGTTCAGAGACAACGAACCAGACACATTGATATCCATATTCACTACATCAGACAGCTTGTGCATGATGGCACCATTCATCTACTCTTCTATGCATCTTCAGAACAAGTAGCAGACATCTTCAGCAAAGTTTTTTGTGAGAAGACATTCAAAAATCTCAAATCACTATTGGGGATTGTTGATCATGCTATGAAGTATGATTGATGACAAGATTTCAAATTTTTTTTTTCCTTTCCATGTTTAAGGGAGGATTTTTGCACTGGAATTTTGCCTCTTTCCTTGGTTGTATGGACAAGTAGTATGTAAAGGGTGACTAAGCTGTGTTGCTAGGCCCCATATTTTTCTGATATTTACTCATAAATTCAGGCTTAAGGGGGGGTGTTATATTAATCAACCCATAGTTACCTACCTTAGACATTAATTAAATCATTTTTTCTTATTACCTAGTCTCCTAGATTCCACTCTTATTAGAGGAAATTTCAATTTAAAATGGGCCTTCCAAAAATAACACAAATTCCATTTCATCACGTATTAGTGAATAAAAATGCATTAAAATTCAAATAGGGAGAACCTCTTAAACATTTTTTTAATATAAATTTGGGGATAGGTATCATAAAAAAAAAAACTACTCTTTTTGTTCGTATTTTTGACATATCTCCGTGTGTTTTTACTCAAATCTCGATCGACAGATCTTGTTGGATGCAGAATTTAATTCTACATCCAATGCGTACCCACTCGACATACTTTTGACGTTCCCTGCTACCCAAAAAACAAGAAATACATGACAAAACATGATGATTATGCCATCATCACATTTTATTCAGGTATTTCTTGTTTTTTGGGTAGCGAGGCCCATCAAAAGTATGCCAAGTGGGTATGCATTGGATACAGAATTAAATTCCACATCCACGAGCTCTCTTGATTGAAATTTGGGTAAAAACATAGGGAGATATGTCATCATCATGTTTTTTCAGGTATTTCTTGTTTTTGGGGTAGCGGGGCTGGTCAAAATTATGTCGAGACGGTACGCGTTGGACGCAGAATTAAATTTCGCATCCAATGAGCTCTTGCGATCAAAATTTGAGTAAAAACATAGGGAGATATGTCGAAAATACGAACAAAAAAGTACTTTTTTCTTTTCTTCCTTCAAAATTAATAAATATTATTTTATTATTTTAACTATTATTTTATTAATTTTCCTTAGGATGCCCATTTTGAGTTGAAATTTCCCCTAATGATGTTGGTTTCCTTCTACATGACTTAGAAGTCAACACTCGCTAAAAATAAGTGATGGAGCGCTTGGGAAACTTTCTTGAAACCATATTTACCATGCATATTTTATTCCAGATCCTCCAAACCACATTTTTGCTTTTTCTGAAAAGATGCCTGTTTTATTGAGAATTTAGGCAAAAGAAAAAGCTAGACTATGTCTACTTGACTTGTTTTTTTCGCACATCATCCTCCCTCCTTTTGTCCTAATAAAAGCATGTATGAGTTGTCTTTCCATCCCTCATTACCTTTCCTACTTGACATAGCCAATTCGTGTGCATCTTGGTGGATTTGGAAACTGCTTTATGCACTTATGGGGGATTTGACTAGATTTAGTAAGCCTACTTTTTTACCTTTTTGAATGGCATCCTTATGCATTCAAATATCTCATGTAATTATATATTACAGCGTCTTACTACTTCACAAGGTTGGCTATTATACACTTATTCAATACAGATTAGTGTTATGCTCCAATTTCAGTCTCCTTTGATGTTAATTTTGCATGTTTGATTAGCAATTTTGTGAGTGTAATTGTTCTATCTGTTGGGTTCAATTTCCACACCAATATACTAGCATTTTTTTAGGATATAAGCTTATCTTACATATATTATATATATGTATTATATATAATATTATGTTCATGTAGGAAATTTTAGAAATGGGTTTGAAGGACCCATCGAAGAGAATTTAAAAGTAAAATTACACAAGAATAAAGGGGAAATGGGAAATTATAATTTTTTAAATATGGTAAATGTAAAAATAAAAAAATAAACATAAGTAAAAAAATAAAAAAATAAAAAATAAAAAAGAATAAGAAGAAGGATACTTATTCTCAACATTGTAATAAATATAAAGAATTTAATTTTTTTTATTTTTCATATCCGAATAAATGATAAGAATATAAATGCATAAGAAGAAGAATTGAAGGAGCAATAATATAATACTCATAAACATAGTGAAATATACTAGTAACAAGGGAAGCTATCCTTTGTTTTTTAGATTTAGTTTTTGAAACTATTAAAGAAGCATCAGAATTTAGGGAACAAGAAAACTCTTTCCATAGTTCACTTAGAACATATAATTATAACTCTCTCATTGTATAGATAAATGTGTACATAAACATAATTGACAATTATAACCTATTACCAATCTATTTCATCTAGACACAAGTACATTATGAATATAGAAAATGGATAAGACTCATGAAATAAACATGACATGCCAACTCTGTCAACTCATAAATAAATGTTTTTTTGTAGTTATAATAATATGTTGCTCCCCATATATGCAACCTTATGACCCTCCTTATAACTAAATTTAATGAAGTTTAAATTTTTTCTAGACCAAAGATATTAACAAAAACATTGAACTCTATGTTGAAAAGAGACATGGATTTAAAAAACACTATAGATGACATTGATTATGAATATTTTGTGCAGTGACAAAGTGGACAAACTATTGTTTGTAGAAAAATGACCATGAAGTAGATACAATAAACCCTTCAATGAATCCTAGCATGATAACTCAAAAAATTAACCAATAGTTGTGAAACCTTGATGGCGATGCCAAGGATTCATTTTGGGGCTTTAACAATAATTTTAGAGTATGTGAACTACATGCATTTAATTTTTTTAATGCTTATATTCAAGTAGTATCATGGTGTGTTTTCATTATTATTCAACATCTAGGTTGTTTATGTCGTCACTGGTTGGTAAGGAATTTCAGCATCATTTGATTCCTATCAGCAATATATCCAATGTGTATACAATGTAGTACATAAATGTGGTGAAATGTCTTAAATATTAAAAATACTTTTCTCCTTCGTATATAATTTTTAATTTTAAAAAACTACAATTATGTGATATGAATTTGAATTTACACTAATTTTTATCTTAATCGTCATGTTCTATTCCACCCTGGGCTCTGAACTTTAAATATCTAACCCAAGGATCTATACCATAGGTAGATCATAGTCCTTAGAATCTATCTCAAGTGGACAGAAATCGTATAAGTTCAACTCATCAACTAAATTGCATGCATCATTGTCATAGTATTCTTTTTGCATTGAACCAATGAGAACAATGATGCATGCAATTCAATTGATGAGCTAAACTTAGGCAAGTTGTGTCTACTCGACCTAGATTCTCAAGACTAAAATCTACCTATCGTATAGATATTCGGGACACATATTTAAAGCCCAGAGCCTAGTGAGGAATAGAACAAAGCGATTAGGATAAAAATTATGTTACATTGAGAGTCATATCACATAATTGTAGTTTTCTAAAATTAAAAATTATATATGAAGGAGCAAAGTATTTTTAGTACCTTTAGAGAAATGAAAATGTGAGCATGAAAAAAAATATGACCTCATTTCCTTGGGTTATATCAATGTCCATTGTTTACTCTTCAAAATTTTTATTGTGCCACACATTTGCATTTAATTTTGCTAGTAAATTATTGAATGACACTAGAATTTACATCAATAACATGTGACTAATTGTTTTCGTGTTTCATAATGCTAAGAGTGGAAGAAAATAAATAAAAGAAAAGGTGTCACGATGACTGTGAGATCTGAAAAACAAAAAGTATCGAAACTAAACATGATATTAATTCTTATTTTGACTAGAATTGAAAATGTTCAATGACATGAATTCAAATGGGGATTCAAAATGCAAGATGTCTAAGCATCTTTTGGAACACCATCATTAAATGAAACTTTACATTTAATGCATATGGAAATACAATGTGAACATCAAGATATCAGTTCGATCAAGGTCACTAAAACATAGAATTATATGATAATAAAATTTAATAAAACATAATTTCAACTAGAAGAATGATATACTTGTGGGTAATACTACATACCTTGAAGAAAAAAGAGTAACCACATTACTACTACCACTTCCTCTATATCTTGTGCTTAGATATTAGTCGTAAAGTGATTGGTGTTATAAATGAAATTGATTGGAGTCATACATGTGATCAATCTCATCTATAACCTAATTACTCTACAACCCATATAGACAAATGAATATAAATGACCATTTTCTATCCAACAAGCGAAGTGAATTAAATGATACGTTTGTTGCCTATTTATACAAGATTAAAAATGCTCGATCGAGGTCTGAAACTATCTATTGAGGGTTTATCAAAATCTCGATCGAGGTTTTGCCAAAGCCTCGATTGATATTTTATTAAACCATCGATCGATGTGTTAAGACCTCGAACAAGGGTTTAATAAAAGCTCAATTGAGGTACGATTTTTTGTTTTTTTCGAAATCGCCTTGCCAACAATTAGAACCCACCTCCATGGATGCACCCATTAGTGTAGTTCTAAAAGAATTACCTCACAAGGAGGAACACCAATGGGACTACGAAATTTCCTTACAAGAAGGAATGATGAAGACATGGACCCTCTTTGCAAAGGAGGAACAAGTTGAAGATATGGACTCTCCTAAGAAAGGAAGAATAGGACAATGATAATAACCCTCCTCCAAAAAAGGGGGAGCATGTTGATGATATAAATCCTCCTAGAATATGGGGAGTTATGATAAGACTGTCATCGATGACGAATGATAGTGAAGCTTCAATATGAAAGAGGCCAAGTACGATTGAAGATGATAACAAGGTACAACATTCACTTATGGAAGATATTATTGTCTCTTGAAGATAGTCTTGGAGGTATAACGCTTTGTTCATGAGAGTTGTCCTTACTAGGTAAGGATGGCCATGTAAACGTTACTCTCACATGGAGACTACCCAATTAAATTTTTGATACGGTAGTATAACATTCGCTTGATAATGGTCAACTATTCTACTCTACTATATGTGCACTCAACTGCAAAATGACTCTACAAAACGGTCTGTGCACTCAGCTGCAGATTCGTGGTCCAATATCCTTCTACTATCAGAATCCTCTCTGATGTATCCTTACTATTATTCTAATTAACTAACTAATAAGGTAACCATTATACAAAGAGGGTTCCTCTTATTTATAAAAATTACAAGACCGTGCAAGGTCGATTGAGTACAACTCAGCTATTACATTCCGAGGTAGCTACAAAATATCATCTTCTATATTGATGACAGGCTATACTGGCTGCAAAATTCCTGCATTTCATTGATCATAGCCATTACTAGCCATGAAAACATTTTTCAACCTGCCTGTACAGTCCAAAACTAGCTGTAAAATCCTATCCTTTAGTTTTCTGCCGACTCTAACTCCTACAGTCTTCTGACCTGTCACTTCTCAGCCTTAACTGTTTTACTTGTCAAACTTCCATCAACTCTGGGTGTGCTTTCCTCATCACACCATTCCTCGTCACAATTTTCTTTTCTTTGCACTTCCTTTATGTCATTACATGCTTTTATATCACCGCACACCCACTTTTCTACTTGCACTTACGCTTTAGGTTCTTCCTTATGCACTTTTTGTGGCCCAACAGTCCTTGGGGGAGAAATATCAAGTCTTATGCCCTAAAGGTTTCTTTCAAAGCTTGAATTCCATGAACAATTCATTAAACATGTGCATAGGACCTCTGTATGTGATATTTTGCATCTAAAAGAGAACTTTGAAGTGCATTGGAATTCTCTTATCTCTAGGAACATATCTGTAGGAAAGATTGAGGGAGGAACCCTAGTTCTTAGGCCCTAAAGCGACCTTATAGAGATATAGGTAAAAGAGAAACACCTTAAACAATGGAACTATATCACCTTGAGAATCAGAATAGGAAATATCTGAATGGAATTGGAAAGAGCTTTCAGAAGATATATTGGAAACTAAAGAAAGATGACTAGTTTTTGGAAGAAACTTTAGTGAACTGTTTGGGGTTTCTTCTATGCAAGGGATAGAGGTTTCATATTCTGATATTTTAGGCTGTAAATAAATAAATAAAAGGACATATGAAAAAGATAAATGAGAAATTTATTTCTCCCTTGCACCCAAAGCATACAAGCACTAACCATCTTTTTGCTCCATGGAGGGCTTGTGCTCCCCTCTTCTTGCAAAATATTGAACATCAATATTGTTCTCCTCAAGAAGATTTTTCATGATGTCCATATTATTTATGAAGCAATATTTTTCATGACCTAAACCTATGCAATAATCACATTTGGGATTCTCTCTCCTACTCTTCATGCTCTTAGCTTTCAAATCCTCGTTAGTTGAATTGGAGATTTCTGTATCCAAATGATTCTTCTCCTTCACTCCTTGCTGTTAAAACAAAAACAGAAAGGGTTTTAGAAATGGAAAATTTTGAGTTGGGAAAAACTCACCTATGTAATTGATGTTTGGCTTGGTTTTAAACATTTTATAATAGACACGGAAGTAGAAAATTAGATTTTCAGAAGCGGGGTGAAACAATTGGAAAATTTGTAAGTGAGGGACAAGGAAGTAGAAATAGAAAAAAAACACTGTGGAAAAAATTGAAGGTGATCATGTGAGAAGAAAAAAAGTTATGGAAAACCCTAAAAATAGACAAATGTGAGATTTCGGGCTTTGGTAAGTGGAATTTAAGATAGGATCCTCAAGGAATGAAATATGGAGAACGGAATTATGGGGGTTTCCGTGAATTTTCAAGGGAGACATAGTTAAAACAAATAAGATATGGTGAAAAGACATTTTTCTTTTCTTTTTTCAATTCAGTGAAATTGATATGTGGAGACTCTAGAAATATGCACTTTATCAACTAGAAATAGATATGGACACAGGTAGATTTGGATTCCTAAAGGTTCAAGCGAGTCACTCAACCACCAATGTTGTTTAACGACTTGCGTATTGGGTCAATACCCCTCACTCCACAACTCGTGTAAAATGGATAACCACTTTGCAACAACGAAAAACTCTTGGTTTACCTCATTGGTGGGAAATGTTAGATAAATAATACACCTTAGTACGATGGTCATAAACCTAGAATATATTTTCATTTGTCGTGTACTTATGTCATATGGTCCAACTTAAGTTATATTGGTCAATCTTTGTCTATTACATAATTCTGGCTCATTTATTCACAGTTGAGGCACTCCACTTTGATCATTTCGATAGTTGAGACACTCTATTTTGATGATCGTGACAACCCATGCACCATCATTAATGATAGTATTCCTTGGAGCTCTCCCCATTCCTTAAATAAGGGAACTTGTTTGACTATGAGTGCTAGTGCATGTATTTGGTGATTTTTGGCCTTCCTTGGCCATTTATTTCCTTTTAGAGCCTCTCCCACTCACACATGTCCTAACCCACACCTATCCTTCCCTCATTTATGATATAAAATTATGCATCCATGTTCACACTAGCATTCGTGACTGCTTGGGATGTTTTAGAAATTGATTGGTCCACCTACGCAGGTTTTGGGGTCAAATCCTAGCCTGACACATGTATACATCCAAACGGAACCATAGGATAAATATTTTATGCCAATGTATTATAAGTATGTACCATAAAAATATACAAGTTTTACGTAATAGAAACATCATTTATTGGCACCATCTATGTGTGTTATTTTTCTCCATTTTACTGTTTCTTGCATATTTTGTGAATAACTTAGATTGTGAAGATTTCCTTAGCTCCTAGACATCACTATGAGTCAATTATCACATGGTATTATATCTTTGTGGGGATGCAAATAAAAACTAGAGTCTGTTAGTTTATGTTTAGGGCATTTTCCACAAAATTTGAGTGTTTCCATTCCATGTACAACAATGTTTTTGTCACTCAGTTTGGAAGCAGAGTGGAGCGAACTCATGTATTGCTGAACCCATTCAAATTTTTTGAATGGAAGGATGAAATTGTGATCCAAATGAGGTGTAAACTCCTATGCAAAGTCACTATGGGGACTGAGACCGAGCCCAACTCTGTTGTGGAGAAATAAAAGTAATTTAACAGACTCTGATGAGGAATTTGGGATTCTTTGTCTCAACATTTTGAGAGACCTTATCTTCCATGTAGACAGTCTTGGAACACTCAATGAATTTTGGCTCAAGATTGAGTCACTATTTGGAAATAATTATGATATCAAAGGTCCCCAACTTGAAAATGAGTTGATCTCACTAATTCCATCTCACTATGAGACTATCCAATACTTCCTTACCAAGTTCAAAGCATTGGTGCTTTACATGAAACAATGTGGAATAGAGAAGAAACAATAGTAGTTTATCTTTTCTATCCTTTCTAGTATAGGGACTAATTATTCTATGTTTGTTTTGACATTCCATTCAAGCAATCTCACAACTAGAAATTGGAGGATGCATGTGCTAGCAGACTTCACGGAGTCACTAACTTAGGAGAAAGACAAGTTAGTGCAAATGGGTACCATCAAATCCACCAAGGATCAAGCCCTTGATGCTTGTGTGTAAAACCAAGCCAAATGCAAGAATAAAGTCAAAGATTTGAAGCTACCCATTTAAAAAAAAACAATTGTGTTTATGGTTGTCACCTGTGTAGGATAAAATACACAACTGGAAGAAGAAATTGCTTCCCTGAACACCAAATCCAATATGTGGATGAAAAATTTATTGGCCTCCATATTCAATATTCATCCATGAAAAACTGATGACAACTCGAGTCTTTTACAGACATCGGGCTCTCTTCTTCTAGTATTTTTCATGGGTGAATTCTGCATTTTCGTCGCTTGAATGGTGATGATCCATATTGATGGATTTACAAGGAAGAATAATATTTGAGTCTTCATACCACTTTTGATGTCAATAAAGTCCCACTTACATCATTTAATTTGGAACATGAAACCCTTCAATGGTTCTATTAGTACATCAAGGCTTATGAAGAGGAAAACTATACAGATTTTTCCAACTCCTTTTGCAACATTTTGCCCCAAGTGATTTTGATGAATTCATAGGAGGACTCACCAAACTTCGCCAAACTAGCACAATGAGGGAGTATTAGACAGAATTTGAGAAATCATCCAACCACACAGAAGGATTGTCTGATGCATTCTACAATATTTTTTTATCAGCGGTCTAAAGGATGCAATCTCAATCCGAGGTTAAAATGTTATGTCCAAACATAATGATGGAATCCCTTGGGTTGGCTAAGTTGGTGGAGGAGAATATCATGGATCAACAATGCTACAAATAAACTTTTGTTCCATTCATAGATATGGTTTCCCAAATACCTACAATCACGTTAGCTCCTAGAACCACTCCTGTCAAGCATTTGTCTCAAACCGAGATGCGGGAACCTAGAGAAAAATGGATTTGTTATAATTGTGATGAGAAATTTAGTTGAGAACATCGATGTGATGATAAAAGTATCTATCTTTTGGATGTGGATTCTCCACCTGCACCTGAAATTTATGGTTATTCTCATGATCTACTAGATGATGAGGATCAGATTCAATAGCTTCCTGTTGACCCTCCTTCTCAGGATGACCATCCAAAGTTATGTCTCCATGCATTAGGCAGAGTCACCACCCCACAAACCATGTGAGTCAAGGGTTTCTTAAAAAATATCCCTCTTACAATACTCATTGATTCTGGTAGCACTGATAACTTCATTGACCTCGGGATTGCCAAACGGGCTGAATTTTTTTCCATCCTTGCTCCATGTTTGAAGTCATGATTGCCAATGGAGAAACCTTACCTTGCAAAGGAAAGTGTCATATGTGTGAATATATATTGGAGATTAAACTTGCACTTTGACATGTTTTCCTTTCCTTTATGTGGATGTGATGTGGTTTTGGGTGCTCAATGGCTACACACACTTGGACCCATTTTATGGGATTTTGCTGAACTTTGGATGTCGTTTTCAGTCAATGGGGAAAAACATACATTGGGTGATTACAACCAGGGTCTCTCAGCATCATCAATTAACATCACATGGAAAATATCCTTAATAATAATTCGCATGGTGTCATCACTCAATTCCATTTCATTCAAATGCAACCTTCAATGGTCTCAACTACTCCTTTGGATTTACAACAAATTTTGGATCGATATGCATCTGTTTTTGCTAAGCTAGTGGGATTTCCACCTTCTAGACCACATGACCATTATATTTCTCTCCTTCCTAGAAGAATCCCTCCCAACATTAGTCCCTATGACTACCCATGTCACCACAAGACAGAGATTGAGATGCTTGTTTGGGAATTACTGAAGCGAGGTATTATTCGCCCTAGTACTAGTTCCTTCTCTTTACGAGTTCTTCTTGTCAAAAAAAAACATGGGTCATGTCGTCTCTACATTGAATTTCAATAACTTAATCACATCACAATCAAGGATAATTTTCCAACTCCTATGGTCGATGATATTCCTTACGAGCTTCGTGTTGCTCATTGTTTCTCCAAGTTGGCCCTTTGTTCTGGGTATCACCAAATTCAGGTTCATGTGGATGATATCCATAAAACAATTTTATGCACACATAATGGCCACTATTAGTTTTTTCTCATGCAATTTCTCCTCATGAACAATCCTTCCACATTACAAGAATTGATTAATAAAATATTCTTTCCCTACATGTAGAAATTCATTATGGTCTTCTTTGATGATATCCTCATCTATAGGAAAACATTGGATGAGCATCTACAACATATCGATATTGTACTACAAATTTTCTATGATCACCATATACATTCCAAACAATCTAAATGTGTTTTTGGGAAGAAGGAATTAGAGTATATCTAGAATATTATTTCAACACAAGCAGTTCACGTAGATCCTACCAAAATAGACATCATGAAAAATATCTTGTATCTGCAGACACTCAAGAGCCTTCGTGGGTTTTTGGGACTAACTGGCTACTTCAACAAGTTTGTCAAGGATTATGGGATGATTCCAGCTACATTAGCATCTCTATTGAAAAAGGATTCTTTTACATGGACACATGCTACTAAGTGTCCATTTGGAAAACTAAAACAAGCTATGTGTACCACACATGTTCTAGATATGCTCTATTTTTCCAAGACCTTCACTATTGAGAGTGATGCTTGCGACGATGGAATTGGTGATGTTCTCCTTCAACATTAATATCCCATTGCATTCACCAAAAAATCCCTTTTTGGTAAGAATTTAGCCACCTCTACATATGAGAAGGAAATCATGGATATTTTGTATGCAGTACAAAAGTGGCGTCTATGCCTCTTAGGGAATCATTTATGCATCAAGACTAATCACCAAAGTTTGAAATATTTCCTAGAATAATGGATCTCATCCCCAACACAATATAAATGGGTTAGAAAAATCATGGGCTATGAGTATGGAATCACTTATAAGAAGGGTAAGGACAATATTGTGGCGGATGCTCTTTCCTGAACATTTGATGACCAAATTTCTCTTCTAGTTATTTCTATTCCTTTTCCAAACTGGTTATAATATGTTCAGTAAGGCTATGTCAATGCCTCTTGATTATCTAAAATCATCCAAGAGTTGGCCAGTAACCCTTTTGTTGCACTGCATTACTCTTGGGATGGTTCTTCTCGTAGCTATAAGGGTCATCTCATGCTTCCCCATAGCACATATATTCATTAGGATGTATTCTATGATCTCCATGCTTCTCCACCAGCAGGGAACTTTTGGTTCCTCAAAACGTATGAGCGGGCATGATGTAAGTTATTATGGAAGTGAATGAAATGTGAAATTCAATAGATAGTGGCTGAATGTGATACCTTCCAGTGACACAAGGTTGAAAATACACTCCTTTCTAGATCGATCGAACTCTTTCCCAGTCCTATAAGTATTTGGATAGATATTTCAATGGATTTCATTGAAGGGCTCCCTAAATTTAGAGGGAAGACCATAATCTTGGTTGTGGTTGAACACCTCTCAAAATATAGTCATTTTTTTCTCTCATCCATCCATATGCCTTCTCCTTAGTCACACATTCTTCATGTACTAGATATTCCATCTTCATGAAATCCCTTCTTCCATTGTCTTAGATCATGATGCAACTTTCACAAGTCATTTTTGGACGAATTATTTCATCTCACTGACACCAAACTATATATGAGTTCAAGATATCACCCACAAACATATCGTCATATTGAAATCATCAACAAGTGTTTGGAAACCTACTTTTGTTGCTTCATCTCTGAACAACAACAACATTGGAAAATGTGTCTCCCTATTGTTAAATGATGGTACAATACTTCCTACCATACTCCATATAGAATGAATCCATATGAAGAAGTTTGTGGCTAGGCACTGCCAGTGCTCCTTCCATACACACTTAACAGTTCACAAGTTCAAGTAGTTGATAATGTTCTCTGAAACTGATACTAGATTCTTCACGTTATGCAGGACAATATTCACATGGAAAGAAACCACATAAAACAATGGGCGAATCAACACTGTTTTGAGCACACTTTTCAACTCTGTGGTATGTTTTTCCTCTTCTCCATCCTTACAAGCAATCCTCCTTGAAAATCAAAGTGCATCAAAATCTAGATCCAAATTTCTTTGGGCCATATAATGTTCTTTAGAATATTGGGTCCATTCCTTATAAATTGGGACTTACTCCTTCTCGCATTCACCTAATATTTCATGTCTCTTGTGTAGTCTTCAGAAAGCCATTAGAAGCAACATCATAGAAAAAAATTATATACCAGAATTGGTTAATGAAGGATCCATCATTTTGGAGTTGGAGGCCATCCTCAATAAGTGCACTTGCCAGCTTCATTCTCAGCCCAGCACTGAGGTCTTAATTCAGTGGCATGGCTTGCAACTAGAGGATGCTACATAGGAACCACTCCTTCAAATTAAACAACAATTTCCACATCTAAAGTTCCGAGGACAAATATTTTCTAAGAGGGAGGGGATGTTAAGAACCCATGTCAACCGTCCTTTTTATTTTGTTAATATATTTTTGTTGGACACATATGCTTTGTAAGTCATCCCATTAGTATATTGTATTATCCCACATTCATGAGAAGTAATATTTTTTTACATTAGATTGAGTATATATGTACGTGTTGAGGCCAATGAAGGCATCCATGAGTTATTTTGTATTGAGCTTACTCAAAGGAGGCTATCCCCTCAATGTGTTCTATGATCAATAAAATGTCTTGTGTTGTCTACTATTTCTGTTATATTGTGCATTTTCATTTTTTATTGCAGGAGGTTCCTCACACTCAACTAGAAAGAGAAAAAGCTACCCACAATGTTAAAGCATTAGGATCTGGGTCGATGAGCATGTTGTTTGGATATATTCTTCCAAGCAAAAATGAGGATCCTAGTGTCACTATTAATAATAATGCTAACTATCCACTGGCCAAGCTAGCTATCATGAAAGAAGTCCATGTGACAAATAACATTCTATGAAATATGAAGATGGGATTCATAGACCGTGATCTATGGAAGTTCCCTGCACTTGATACATTGTGGTACATGACCTGTGTGCAAGAGACCGAAGATGAACCTATTTGCTTGGTCCCAATGGATTCGACAAGGAGAGTAGGAAATTTGGAACATATCAATTTCAAACTCGCTAAGCAAATTCAAAAGGTAAAGGAACATGTGGAATTAGAAGCATAGGCGATAAAGAATATCTACCCAGAGTTTCAAAGTAAACTTGACCCAACATAAATTTCTAAATGAGGAGGCTTAGTATGAGCGATAAATGGGTGTTGGGGGCATGTCGGCCCAAGGAAATGGCATGAGAGTTTTTCTTGGAAATATGAAGAATTCAATTGCAAGGCAAGGAAGGATACGACATAAAAGGTTGTGATGGAAGAGAAAGAGAGAAAGTCGAAACTAGGATATTGACCTATTTTTATAAGAGTTAGTTGTTTTAGACTCATAGTCTATTTTCGAAATGGGCATGATTGTAAATTGACCCAACAATAGTTGTATTAATATAACAATATGTTTTTATTTTGTATATCAACTTGTTGACTATAAGTTGAGAATTAGTCGACAGGTAAATCAAGAATTGTAAAAAGCATATAAGGTTGATTCAAGATGTGTGTGGATAACCAAGAGCGAAGGAACAAGAAAAGGAGAGATAATAAAACATGAGAGCATGATAGAGACAAAAACCTAATCTATTATAAAGAATATCCATAGAGAGGTCTGCAGTCTGTGTGCACCAACCAAAGGCGTCTAAAATATTACTTGTGATAGATGAAGAGTGCCTTTGTGGTTTTTCGCGTATGGTTTTCCATGTTAATTATGTGTCTTTTATATTTGTGTCTATTTTGAATGAATATTTATGAGTTTCTTAAACATTTAATATTATAATATTGTGGAATGTTGATTGGTATGCATTAAACTATATATATATAGATATATAGATAGATAGATAGATAGATAGATAGATATTCTTTATGTGTGTTGATGGATCGGTCTTCCCTACTTTTTGATGTGTGTATGGCAAGGGAATTCCATCTCTTGGTTTCAGTCAAGAAGCATGATTATGATAGGAAAAATAAATTTGTTTCCATGACAACAGAATACATTTTCTTGTAGTCCCCGTAGATATATTGGTCAAGAACTCACTCGTGTCACAGGTGTTGTCGATAGAGTTACACTATGTCGGGCCGATATCTTAGGATTTGTTAATGAATAGGGAACTCTGAACATGGGTTATTAGAAGCGATGTGGGCCTGTTGGCACTAGGAAAATACATAAAAGTTTTTCTGAGAAAGATGAAGAATCTAGTCATAAGGAGAACAAGGATGCGACATAAAAGGTCACAATGAAAGAGGAAAAGAGCAAGTTGAAACTAGGAGTTTAACCTATTTTTATACAAGTTATTTAATTTAGATGAACAGTCTATTTGGGGAATGGGTATAATTGTAAATTGGGATGATAGTGCCTGTATTAATGTAACTATATGTTTTGAGCTTGTAGAAAAACTTGTTGACTATCAATTGATAATTAGTTAGCGGGTAAAACAAGAACTGTAAAAATCATATAAGGTCAATACAAGATGTGTGCATATAACCGAGAGACAAGGAAGGGGGAAATAAGTGATAGGAATACATGACAGCATGACAGAGACAAAAACCTCATATATTCTGCATCCTCAGAGAGGTCTACAAGCTATGTGCAAAGACAAAATCTATTTAAAACATTACTCATTACAGATGAAGAGCACCTTTGTGGTTTTTCCCATATGGGTTT